>JAAMPD010000063.1:0-104677 GCA_025266255.1 Trissolcus basalis
GGCGACAGGTGCAAAATCGACTTTTCAGAGAAATTCNGTTTTTAGTCATTGTTTTGTTACCAGCTTGGGATCACTAGCCTTGTTTACTGTTTATTTGTGCAGAATCAGCACATTTCCTGATATGCTTTTTCAATGAACCAACCGGTCGCCCGGGTACAATGCCAGCGACACTCGCCTTGAAGTGTGCAATAAAACATAATAATCGATGCAAAGTTAATGTCTTATTCAGTTCAAGATTAAAGCGACCATTTCAATTGGTATTGAAATCTTGAGAGAAAAAAAAAGAGTTCATTATTTTTTATCACAAATATAGCTGACTCGTCAAATTTGAATCAAATTCGGCAAACGACGAAACTCATTAAACTGTTTATTTTCATTATTATTATTGCCATCGCGTTCTAATATTCTCTTAATTGTTTACAAATTTTTATTGTTTATTCATTTTAACGTGTAATTTTTAACGCGTGGGTATTATTTTAACTCATCAGTGCTTCTCGAATGGCAAAAGTCATTCCCACGCATCTCAACTCGACTTGAAACAAGTTTTGATAAAAAAATCCGTTCAAAAATTTGTCAGTCCTTAAATTCGAAATTGTGACCTCGTATATGTATCAATTGAAAATTTCACTTCGATTTTTGTGTAACGACATCATTTCATGTCAGAAGAAAAATATTGAAATAATGGATAAAAACCGGGCACGAATTGTATACAAAAAATATCCGAAATAGAAGAAAAACAAGTTGAAATAAAACGTTTTAGTTTAAGTGAAAGAAACAAACAGCGACCTGAAACAGAGAAATGAGGATTCTGCGAAATACTTTGAGTAAATTGTTGTCATATTAATTATAATTAATTGAACCCAATTGGACGAATGTAGCCCAACAAAGAGCGAAACACGCTTAACAACCGAAAAAATTGTGCTCTTTTTGTTTCCCTCTTTCAGAGTGTTCCCTCGTTTAAGTACATCAGTCGGCAAACGCTTCGCCGACTGATGCAAAACGTTTGGACATGCGAATTCAAAAGGCAAAAAATAAAACGGATCTGCGGTGTTGGACTTGTAAGTATATAATCGATCGAAACGCCATGATACTCGTAAGCAAGCGTAATCTGATCGAAACATACGTAAACAATTTCTTACGGAGGTCAGCTAAAATTCGAGTGCCGTGTTTTTCATTGCGCGCGAACGTTCGCGTGATTTCTAGAAACGTCACTGCAAATTGACGCGATTGCTGCATCTTATCGGCTGTACCTTGCAAGATTCTTCGTGAAACGTCCTCTCTCGTGGAAGAAACTATCTATAAATGATTCAGTCTCCTTCAATTACTGCAATTCTAAACCACCAGCATTGGAAAACACATTTTTACTCCTTGCTTTCATATTTAAAAAATCCTATTGTCTGCATTCGTTTGTTTATTTAAACAAATAAATAAAAGTCGCAATAAATAAATAGTAGTTACGAGATAAATTCTATTTGTTTGTATTTTTCGATTACTTTCTTGATTTTCTATAAAACCACGTTCTTGAACAATTTATTTGTTCATTTATTGGTTTTCATATTTAAAGAAACAATTAAAAAAAAGTCTCTATAAATAAATTGCAGTTACGAAAGAAATTTTATTTGTATTTCCTGAGTATTTTCTTGATTTTGTATGAAATTATTTTTATAAACAATTAGTTTATTAGTTTGTTTGTTGACTTTCATAGAGGTCGTGTTTATTAATGCTTGAAACGAACTTATGTAAACAGAAGAGCAGATTAAATTATAAACATTATATTATTGACAATGATAATTTGATGTCTCTCGGTGCAAATATTGATTAGAACACAAAGTGCGTTATGAAGTCACTCTGTTATTTACCGTAAAAGAGAGAGTTTGACATCGATATCAATTATTACTATTTATCCGGTGATAGATTTACTGAGGAACGGGGTGGACCAACGACTCGTATTTTTATGAGACGGCCAATGACCTCCCGCTATTTTTATAACACTATGGAAATCGTTTCTCAAGTTTGCATAAAATGAAATAATAAATCTACGTGTTACAATGAGAGTACACAAAAAACATCAGTGACTCTCACAAAATATAAATAAAAATGATTCATCCATTGAAGAGTCATTAGGAATTTTTGAATATATTGAAGGAAAAAAAAACGGCGATTAACAATAAAAGAAACATCAGGTGATTTGTTTCTAATCGTTAAACTTATGTGCTTTCTAGAACGGACTCAATTTCATATCTCGATTTTTCTTATTGAATTACGAAAATTACCCCCTGATTCCCCAATTTGATTGACGCGTCATTTTGTTATGAGGCAATTGACGACAATTTGACTCTCTCGATGATAACTGAGGAGATAAGTGCGAGTCAAGTTTTTGTTAACGACGCAGAAAAGAAAAAAAAAGTACGATTCCGTCGTCCGATGTTTGTTTACGGGCGGGGAAAATTGTATAACGCATCTTGGGTTGGTTCGAAAATAGAGTTTGACCCCCGCTAGATTGCGATTCTATTTATTTCCTATTTCCCAGAGTCATAAAAATACACGAAAAAAAAATCACCGAGTCATTCAGGCTCCGAAATTCAACAAAAATAAAAGTAACATCATAATAAATGTAGATTGTTATATCAAAAACTAGATTGCAAATGATTGTCAAACAAGACAGAAACGAGTTCTTGTAAATATCTTTATTTTATTTCTCATTCATAATATAATAAAAATCATTCGTCAACAACGTAATAGTTCTTAGTCATTAATATCTTATAATATAGTAATATAGGCTACATCGTAGATGAGTGGGTATTATGATTATGCACAATGTAATGTCACATCAGGAGTTTTTTTTTCTCAGGGGATAATCTATGTTTGCGAGAAACCGGTGCGCTCTCTGTTTTCGTTTTTTCCTTCCTTTCGCTCAGTGGTAATATATGCATATAATTCTATCTAGCTACCCATATATCTATAGATCTATTTATTTACCTATCTGTCGTTAACTATCTAACTAGTAATCGATTGTTCATTTTGATATTTACAATTATGAATTTGAGCTTGCTTAACCGCATTTAAGTAAATGGTTAGGGAAGCATAATAATATCGTGGCTAACGATGTCATCTACCGTCAAACCATTGTGATTAACGCAACGCAAAAATTCATTAAAATGGATAATGAAAAAGAAAAATAATAAAAAAATAAAGACAACTCGAAAGATCATTAGTCATTGACATCAAGAAACGCCGGTCTCAAAAGTCTTTTTTCGCGTACAATGTAAGGAGCGCACGGCTGAGAATTCTTTCGTCGAGTTGTATTGTCAACTTGTCGAGCAATTAAGAGGCCTTGCGAATATGCAAGAGCGTTTCTTGAATGACAAATCGTTTGTTAGCCTGACATCGCAAGTGCAACGAACATTACAGTTGAGACTTTCAGGTTGGCCGTCTAAGCGACCCCTGTCGCAGTTTTACCCAACTAAAAAACAAGATGGCGCATTTAAGGTAACAACACTTTTTACAATAAAAATGAGGATACAAACGTTTAAGAAACAATTTTAACAATTTTTGATGTACAAAATTCTGATAACTCGGTTTGTCTCCGCAATTTTGTTGATATTCTAAGAGGCCGCTAGTACGGATCCTTAAAGTCCCAACGTGTGGTAATAGTCCAATCGGTCCAGTCGAATAACATTTCTCACACTTTGTTTTTCATGCCGCTTGCATTGTTCCACGTAACACGCCATTTATTTATATATTTACACACACAAACATACTGTTATCCTTCATAATAGTGGTCTCAGATAAAATTTGTACATGTCTCTCTGTAATCCGTGACAGGTCCGTCGCCAAACATTACGAATTCATTCTTCGCAAACAATTTTTGTTCATTTCAGGCCTTATTCGGCTCGAGAGAGGATCATCATCGCTTTTGCCGCTTGTTGACATTTCTAAATGCGTACATTCCGCGCTCAAACTGGCTTCAAAATTGTCACCGTTTTTTTGTCTGCAATTAAACTGCTGAAGTGAAAAAAAAACCCTCACATTTCGTGCAATTGTTTGTCCAGGAAAAAAAAACTGATCATTGATCGCTCATAGTTTGGCAATGAAACCAGTTTTTCTTCGCACTTTTTCGTACTCATTACAATTGTAAATGAAGTGTGACGAACTTCTGTCGTTCGACTGTATGTTGAGTGAAAAATATTTGCATTTATCAAACAAAAAAAAACAACTTGAAATCCAAATATTTTTAGAAAAATGTTACAATAATAAAAGTGATCTGATATCAAAAAGAGTGGTTCTCCCACGACACCTGGGATTTATACAAAATAATAAATGTCCGTCAACTAAAAGCTTTTGCAAGTGTCGACGCGAGCGCTAAAAAGTGCGCGAAAATTCAGCGACGATGGAGAGAAAATTGGCGCCGAGGTCGCGCGGAGTGAACGAACCCCACGAAACCGCACTTATTTCTATCGCTGAATTTTCGCGGCGCCTTGCGGTCACAAAAACTTTAACGTCGGCGAGATTCGTTGTCGGGTCAGCGCGCAAACCGGTGTCGCGGGATCGTTCCTTTTACAGTTTTCTTTATTGCACTTTACAGTCAAGTTCAACGGACAGAGGCACCGCTGAAATTACAAACGAGGATTTCACGTTACCGTCACGCCACACGCGCATCCGCCTGATAAGAGAGATAACGTCGATGAGAAGAATAAAAAAATTGAGCCCGCGACGTTTGACTAATAATTCCTATCGATTGCAGTCGTACATCATGAGTCATTTCGCAAGCTTGAGTTTCATATAAATGTGAGAGTTCGGAATTGATGAATTTTTATAAGCAGTGACGTAACGGAACAGAGAGCGAAAAGAGACAAACAGAATAAACATTCAATAAAGTCTTTTACATTTTTTTTTCAATTGACATTTTTGGAGAGGATGAATGTGATTTCGCATTTTGCTATTTCAAAATTGTAAAGTCGAATGTAAAACTTTGTAGATGATAAAAAAAGGCAAAAAGTTTGAAGATCGACGTCTGAAAGCCCCTAGTTTTAGAGAGGGAAACCTAGGAGTAGCGTTTGGAAGCTTGTAAGCACTTGTCTTGGGTCTGAAGAAGTTGGTATAAAGCAGGTAAGCCTAAGTCGCATAACGTTCACGTGGTATTTATAGAACGAAACCGTCGAACTCGCGGCTCACATGACTGTGGGTCAGACGTCTGTAGCCATGGAAACGCGTTGGCGTATACGCTTTAAACTCTATTGCCCGACTTTCGGGGCGCTTTTTCAAATCAGCTGCGAGTCATAAAAGTCGTGACGGGAATGAACAAACGAAAAAAGAATTTCAAAAAATATAAAAGCGCGACGATAAAAATAACAACCAAACAGGAGGGAAGAGAGCGAGAAAAAAGAGAAATCTGAAAATGAAACGTTAGAACGTGGAAGCATGGTGACGCGACAATCACAATCGCTAGGCAGTCATACGTGGTGCTCGCGCGCAAACTCCGGCTTGCGAAAGAGACCGCGGCTCGTCCGATGCTCGTGACGAAACAGTTTCACAGTATAACAGTACTGTCGGCGCCCGAAACTGTTACGCGCCGGGCTTCGAGTGCAATAAATAAAACCCGGGAGAGGTTTTGTTCTCTCCCCCGTTTTATAATATTTCATTGTCGATGATTGCAAACGAGCACTCTGTCCATGTCGCCGGCAAGAAAAGCAGCGCCGGATGCTGGCCAACAAAAATGCACGGACGCAATAAATAATAAATTCAACGCTCTTTTGAATCAACATGAGATCGCGACATGGAAGACTCTCACCGGATCGCCCGATTTGACAGAACAACTCTTAAGAATTAAACAATAATCGTTTCTTAACAGAGTAAACAATTCAATAACTCCTCAACGTAATGACATTCTGTTTTGTTATTTTTTTCCTCTTCATTTTGTTTGTTTGTTTGTATTTTGTATAAAAAATAAACAATCGCTGAGTGGATTTACGCCATCTCTCTCGTCGGATCTTTCTCTCTCGTTTCTTGACATGAGCGCACCAGATGGCGCGTCGTTTACGTTTCGCTAGCATCCTTTTTCCTGGCTTATTCATTGGAAATCCACGCAGAGACGCGGACAGTGGCAGCAACAAAAAAATTAAAACGTCAGCGGGTCTGTCTCGCGATAGCGGTTCATTTGCGTGATTCCGTTGCGAGAGAGAGAGAGAAAGATCAAAGTTTGCTCTGCATCACAACCTAATGCTACAATTTTTAACGCAAATTCGTCACAGCTTTTTTTTATTTTTTCTCGTTTTTCTTTCATTTTTTTCACGTTTTTTGTTCGTTCTCCTTGTGGTAGAAAAATATGGGCTCTTCTTTCAGCGCGCACTGCCTAAGCGAATTTTGTCGTGGGCGCGTACAAAAATACGGACTAAACATTTTCGAAACAATTATGTACAAGAAATAATAAAATATATTACAGAGACCGTTTATGTTCGGTGTGGTTTACGTGGTTTCTCAGATCGGTGACAAACTTTTCCGAGGAGATGGCGGGATTCGATTGTTCGAGAGACGGAGAGCGATGCATTGTTTCTTTTTTTTTCTCTCGACCCTTTTTTTTCCTTCCTTTCCTTTAAATACAAGAGATTTGAGTTGATTGCAATTTATTGCACGGAGTGTAGGATTGTTGAATACGTCTAGTGTAATTTATGTACAATGGAACAATTATTCGAATGCTCTTACTGTCATGGACAATACCAGGGAGATACCGTCACCCAGCGACTAAGATAAAACGATGCGAATGTACACTTTTTGCCCGGGATTGAATTCGATTTGACCCAGATTCAAAGACTCCGTTATTTGTTCTTTTTTGTTACAAAAGTATACTGTACGAGTTGAAAAAATTCGGTTAATGAAACGAACAATGGTAATTAGAATAAAATTTATGTAAAATTACATCATGCACACTCGGCTGATTAATTTAATCAAATTTCAAATATGAGTGTTTAAGGTCAAGGCCTTGCAACTACAATATGCAGTTCACTGACCCCCGAGTACTAAAATGAAAAATATTTCTAAAGAATACAAAGCACTGTTGACGTTGTTCTTTTATTTATGTATAAAATATAAAACGAATCAATGCGTTTACTTTTAAAAAAATAGAGATTTTGTGATTCCATTGTATCAGATCTGTATGGTTTCATGCAAGTGCCCTTGACAAACAAAATTGCGTTCCACTAGGCATCGTGGAAACACAAATTCGATGATTTAAGACAATTGGATGACGGATGAAAGTTACAAAACTGAATATATTTGTCAATTAAAAAATCATATTGAAGTCTGTTCTCACATCCGAGAGTCAATCAGTAAAATTGTAAAAAAATGTGTCTCAGCAAAAAAATCTGATATCTCCTGTGTACAAACTCTGAAACCGCGTTTATCAAAGCCCCCGTAATTTCTGTCAAATTTGTTTTTCTTTCGCACTGTTTGAGAGTTATCGATTCGCACCTACAAAAACTTACGAGCCACTGTCCGAGTCCACGAGATTGCTTAGCACCGAGTCTACGTGGTTACTTGGGCATGAAGAACTGTTGGTGTCCATGTGAGTTTGGTTGAGGATGTAGGTTGGGGTGCGGCGGCGGTGGAGGTGGTCCGCTGCCGCGTGTGCCTGTCGCGTACAGTTGCTGCTGGAAGTTATGGAACTGTTGCGCGTAGTTGGGGTCGCTCATGTTGGGTCCTGCGCCCACGAAGGGGCTGTTTTTGAAATTAGTTGCGCCCCCTCCCATGCTCGGGGGCAAAGGTTGACTTGCTTCAGGGGGAGGTCCGAGTCCCATGAGGCCCTGTTTGTTACCGACGAACATGCCAGGATTCGGGTTCTGACCGGGCATTTGCGGTCCCCCGACCATGTCAGGTTCCATAGAGCCGCTGGGGAACATTCCTCCACCGACCATGTGTTGCATTCTTACGATACTCGACTGCTGGCGCACATTGCCCATAGGCCGCATGGACGGATGGACTCCGGGATTCATCTGCTGACCAGAAGGCGAGCCGGCCATCCCCGGTGGCAGGTTGCCTACCATATTCGGCAAGCCACCGGAACCTGGACCCCCTCCAGACGGATTCATGTTGTTCTGCGGCACGCAGCCGTTCGGGAAGTACTGCAGATTGACGGACGGTGCCATCTTAGAATCCAGACCGCTGAGGGGATTCGTGAACCGCTGCAAGAAGTCGAGACTTGGGGGTCCGCGTGGCGCGTGGCCTACGTTCGGCCTCGCGGGTAAGTACTGAATAGTGTTGGGGGCGCTTGGTTTCACCTGAACATTCGCTCCGTTGTAAGGGTTGCCACCCATGGACATCGGACCGTGACCAGGATGAGGATGCTGATGAGGATGCGGAGGAATCCCGCCAGACATCAGCCGATTCCCTGGAGGTACGTTGGGTCCTCCTGGACCACTGTGGTTTGGTGGTTCGGGAACGCCGCCACCGCCTGGATATGATCCACCCTAAAAACGGAAAATTCGTTCTAACAATGTATTTCAAACTACGTTTACGATGACAAACTTGTACAATAAAAAGCAAACGAAATTATTCTTTTTTGTACATAAACTTTTTTTTCACCTCAAGCATCAAATCTGATCTCTATATTTAATTCAATATTCAAGTTTAAATTTCACATAAAATGTTCATTAAATATTTTGTGATCATCTTTCAATTCATCTTTCAATTGCAAATTCTGTTATTATTTATTACGTTAAACTATTATATATATAGTTTTATTTTACCTGTACACCAGCATTAGCGTTCATATGTCCACCACCCGGACCGCCAGGCCCTGAGGGGTTATTTCCAGGTTGAGCATTGCCCATCATGCCATGGCTCATCATACCATGATGATGTCCCATTTTATTCGGGACCCCCGGGCTTCCCGTGTGTGGCGTGGGGCTGTAGCTTGTCGCAGGGCCGCTGAGTCCCATGCACATCGCTGTGACGTCGCTCGTCTCATTAGGCCCTCCAGGCATATGGCATCCTCCGTTCATCTCGTTGCCCCCCTGCATCTGCATCATGTGCATCCCGTGGGGATGATTGCCAAAGGGCAGCATATTCCCGCCGTTGCCACCAGGCATCGGTCCACCGTCAGGTCCAAGAGCATTGCTCGCAGCAGTGTTCGTAAGCTGCTGACTCATTTGAGCAAGGGACGTAATTGGATCGAAATGATTGCTGCTTATATTACTAATATTCGGCATTCGGTTTCCTAGATTGTTTGGATTCAGGGGAACATTGTCCGACGGCTGACTCACATTTGGCGCAGGCCTGAAATTGTTTCCTGGACCTACCATACCCTGCACCATTCCCTGGTTCGGGTTCATCACAGGCATCGGCCCAGGTTGATTCTGCTGTGGCGCCATCTGTTGCTGACTTTGCTGGGGAACTTGCACCGGTTGTTGTTGCGACATCTGTTGTTGCTGATTTTGTTGCTGAGAATGATCCTTAGAAGGTGGCGAAGTCTCAAGTTTTGTATTAGGAGACGCAGGCACAGTCCGAGGGGGGCCCATCGAGTCCACGAGATTCGTGTTGTGCGACGCCGGACTGCTTTGTGCACTCAGGGTCGTTTTCGAACCTGCTTTACTCGGGTCCACTGGCGTGTGCGGCTGACCGCTGCTCGGTGTGTGAGGCGTGTGCGGTGTGTGCGGACTATGCAGGGACGCGCCAAAACTTCGATTTGCATTCTCCATCGACGGACTCGCACCCTCGAACTGGTTATTGCCTTCCATCGCGTTGGGCAGGATCCGGTTCGGCATCTCATTGCCTGGGGTATTGGTGTTCCTGAAAATTGACAAATTTTGATTGTCAGGCTTCCATGAGACACAAGGATTCTATTTATATAAGGCAGACTACAATCATGAATTACTCAAGTGCATGCCCAACGTCTGAGAAGCAAACGATCAATAATTCCTACAGAATGGTGTAAATAAAGGTGTAACTACGTTTTCGTTTCGTAGAGTTGTAATTGCTATAAGATTTAGAATTGTTTGGAAGGATTTTTAAAACGATGATTCCATATTTGATTTTACCTATAATACTAAACATCGATAAATGTTACGCTGAAAAGACCCAAGTGTCATACATTATTCTGATAACATCGCATTTAAGCTTCCTTCTCAAATAATCATGAATTCATTCAAATTGAGTTCAACTCCACAGTATATTTGCGATTACACGCAAGACTTTCAAGTCGAGATAACGGCGACAAAGACACTGTTGCAGAGCAACAGTTGTTATCGCGAAGCAAATCTTTAATAAGCGTATTTGTATGATCTCCGAAGGACTCACGTTGATAAATTGCCATCTTTGAGGCCTGTGTTAGGCTGTTTTTGGATAGTTAGCTCTTGTCCCTCGAAGGTATTAAGATACTGTATTTGCTGAGGACTTGGCACTGGCATAAGATTTGCTTCTTTTACGCCAGGTGGATTCACCGCACCTCCATGCTGCTGCTTCTGTTGCGTTAAACATGGCATCGTTCTACAAAACCTTCCATCCACTGAAACTAAAGTACAAACAATTAACATGCATGATTAAAAGTAGCATATAAGTTCTTAATTTTTTTTAAAATACATACATTCATATAAATTTCACAAAATATGATGAACATGTTGAAGTTAAATTATAAAGATTTATTTCAATTGAAAATACGAAGAACAAATTAATTTTAAAAAATCTCTAATTTGTTTGAGTGAATAATTTGATGTTATTTTTTTCACTGTAAGTCTGGTTTCTTTTGAAGTTCAATCTCGTCATCCAATTAGAATAAAACTTCCCGCTTAGGAGCTTGTTATGGACCGGAAATAATAAATTTTAAAATCTCGTTCATTAAAATTATTTTTGAAACAAGCCCCCTTCATAACAAACGCCATTTCAATGATCCGAAACGAAAAGTCATACAATAATACTATTGTTAATCATTACAATTCAATTCAGTTAACTTGAATGTTGTTAATTTTTTTGTGTATTTATTCCAAAATGAAAATAATTCTTACGGTTAGGTGGTTGATTCGAAGGAAAATCTAGAGGGGAGTCTTTCTGCGGCGTCGAGCCACCAGGACTCATCACGGGTAAATGAGCATGAGAAACCGGCGTGCCAGGATTACTCTGGTTGAGCCTCGTTGCTGAGGATGCAGTCACAGCGCCAGGATTAGGCGAGTCCTGACTCGTTGGACTTTGACCAGACAAGTGACCGGGCCTCTGGTTGCTCAGCTGAAATTGCCTATTGCAGTCAGCTGGCGAGTTCAACGCGGAACTTGCTCGCGGCGAGGGCAAGGATAAGTTGCTCGTCGGATTATTCGGCGACGAGGGGTTCGGACTCTGGATTGCAATCGGCACGCTTGCAGATCTCGTCGTCTGATGATACGGCGGAGGTGGACCCTGACTTCTCGGCACATTGCCGACCAAATTTCCACCTCGGAGAGGATTGTTGCCGGTTGGAGTTGAGCCTCCAGGACTTCCTGCACCAATCTGAGGAAAAATCAATGTTTACATTAAACCAATTGATAGTTTTTGAACATCTTTATTTTGTGAACATAAAACAAGACTGATTTGAGAAAATTCGCGTATTTTATTATTAGTTTTATTATATAAATTGTATAAACTAATATAGCAAAGTTGGCAGAAATGCAAATGTATCATGATTGATTTCGATTTTCATTTTTCTTGCACAATCAACGTGGCCGAGATTGTTATAACGATAATTTAGTTAAACTCTTATGAAACACAACAAATTGCATTGGCCGACTGAAATATGATTTTCGCAATTTGACATCTTTGTTTATTAACATTAAAAATAGTGCTTGGACATGTAATGCGAGGTGCTTATTCCTGAAAATTTTTGTCACATTCAACATAAAGAATACAAATTGTAATTTTTCGTTACAGTTTACTCATGTTAGTTTTTTTTATTCTTTGCTTTAAAATCTGATATTTTCCACAGTGTGCTACATTATACTTTACAGTTTCTACGATTTTTAGAGTCATAGTCCAGTGTGAACACTAAACATTTAAACGTGACTATTGTGCTATCATAGCGTACCTTTTATCAGTACCAATGGGATGATAAATAATCATCAAAATCATGAAAAGCGCTAATCGACTCATCGAATCCGTTTTCTGTTACAAACCAAAATCATTTACTAAAACTTTTCATCAATAATTTTTCAAAACATTTTACCAATGCCATGTCTAAACTTTCAATTTCCCATTTTTTTCATGTTGATGCATAGTTATAATTTTATTTATATTTTCTCTTTTTTTACATTTTATTCTATCTAAAACTGAAATGTTGTGGATACCTTATTTTTTCCATCCATAAAAGGGTTCTGAATTTTGTGCCAATCCATGGATGGCGCACTAACTGGAGGCATATTAGACGGTGTACAGGATGATCCAGGATTAGCGCCTTGTGGTGTGTCCAAGGGCGGGATGGAGTCCTCCTTGTGCTCAGGGAAAAGCAATATTTGCATCTTCCTCAACGCCGCAAGCTGCGCCTCTCGGTGCTGTCGTTGCTGAGGCGTCAGTTCCTCGTCTGGGACCTTCACCCCTTGTAACGTAGGTTGTAGGCCGCTCTGATTCGGACTGATCGGACCTCCCAGCAGGTTCGGGCTCTGTCCCATCGCAGTATTTACCGCTGACTGGGGATTCCCTCCTACACCGACAAAAATACCGATAAATAATTTAGATGAAAAACATTTAAAAATAAAACACACTCAAATTCACCAAAATATATTGAAAAAAATATTTGTAATAACAGTTTTTCTCTCTAATTGTTGTCTCTTTTTAAACGTTTTAATTACCTGCATTATTTGGGGAGTTCGGCACAAGGCAAGGCACATCTATATTTGTATTATCCAGTGTCGACTCGGAGTTTCCCAAAGAATTACTTCCGTTCAGATTTCGTATATTCGTTTGTTCGTTCCAAAACGGAGCACCAGCATCTAACGCTGGCAAATCCGACGTTTGTTCCGCGGGAAATCCACTGTTGACATTTCCTTGATGATTTTTTTGTTTCAACGACGCAAGGTTGTTCAGCCACTGAGCTGGGTTTTGTCGAAATTGATTGATCTTGTTCGGATGTTTCTGTAAACAAATGTTAATTTTAGAATTTAATTTTAAGAGAACAGTCAATCTACGATTCTTACAATAAAACAAATTGCTTTTATGGTTTACCTCCAGGTGCATTTTTGTGCCAGGTTGAGCACAGTGGTAGGCGATTATCGAGGAGAACTGCCCCTGCATAACCGCCTCCGCAGCTTTGTTCGCCAGAGCCGTGGAGAAGACGAAGATCTGGCTCTGCTGCTGCATGTATTGAGCTTCACCACCTCCTGAGCCGGTGCCCATCTGTTTGGCAAGAACGTTACTAACCAGGGGTTGTATTCCTTCTCTGTTTTGCATCCCAACATTGCTGCCACAATCTGCCAAGTAAACAATTTGATATTAATTCACGATCATCAACAAACGTCACAATTGTTTACATTCCGCTGGGTGAAATAACCTACAAGTCAAACTAGACAGGTCACGAAATTCAACGCAAATGTTTTTTCTTTAGATTCTCTTCTGTAACCAAGTTTCAAATTTCTATTCATATCAACAAACAATACGTTTTTAAACGTAATGAAAATTCAATCACCACCCTGATCAAATTAAATGAAAAATAAACAGTACACCTTTGAGTAACTTTTTTGTTTCAACTTATGTTTATCACATTTTCAAGCCACTATTTTCAGTCGCAAATGTTGATATTTATTCTTGTCGGAATCTCTTTATCTGAGAAAAAAGAAGCAGTCAAAAAGAATAAAACGATAAAAGTTGGGGGGAACCAAAACAAAAAGGGATCTTACCACTGGTTGGGATATCCTCGGAAGGCTGAGTGCGTTCCTGCTCCTGTTTAATCGGCGGGTTCTGTCCCGGACCATTCTGGTCCTGGGGTATATTCTGCGCGGGCTCGTCGGCAGGGTCGAGGGGCGCGGGGTTTGGGGCACAGTCTTGAGCGCCAGAGTCCTCCTGGATAGCGTCCTCGGTAGGCTGACCAACCTGGGTCTCCTCCTTGATCTTGACCCGGTCCGGGTCCGGCTCCTCCTTGACGAGCGCGGGATCGTTTGCTTTCTTCTCGGTTTTCATTGCGGCGTTCACGTGTGAGAGTCGACCGGGCGACCCGGAACCATCGCCCGGGCTGCTTCACGGCGAGCAACGTAAACAACGCACGTCGAAGAAACCGCGTCGAGTCCTGGCGTTCGCTCGCGTTCACAATCGCCAATCGTTCGCACGTCCCGAGACTGAGCTGGGCTGCTTGATCTCGAGGGTCGCTCGGCTCCTGGGCACACAAACGGGGCTTCGCGCTCGCCGACGGCTACGTACGCGGCTCACGCGCCCGGGCGCAACCCTGCACGCCGAGCTCCATTATTGTTCGCGGCGCGGGCCACCATTCTCGGGCGAACTTTATTTGTCACTTCATGGTCGCTCGCTTTCATTATTTATTATTTCTTTTGCGTACGATTACCAACCGCGCTAACGCGAATCGCGGCGGCGCCACTACTCTGTGCTGCTCTGCACCAATACACACGCAAGCCAGCGGCGCTGCGCAAGCCAGGGCTGCCAGGGCGATCTCCGATTTTTATCTCTCAACGCCGGAACGACCAATCGCGCGCCACCACACGTGCTGCCATCTACAACTCACGGCCCGACGCGCCATTTTTTGATTCTCTCGACAACTCATTGTTTGTTTGTTTATCTTACATTGTTTACTTTCTATCGAATCAAGGTCAAATCATAAAGCACTGATGTTCTCATTGGTTGTTTACGTTCAATTGTTTACCGTACGGAAATTAATCCGATTATTTAATACCAAAATTAAAGATAATAAAGAAATCAAATAAATATAAATTTTTAGAATCATTGTTCGTAGTTTTGTTTCCTGAAGATTCTCATTTTGTTTAAAATATTGAAATCAATAATAATCGTTTATCGAATTAACAACAGGTAAGCAGACAGCTCCAACCCTGCGTTGATCACCGTCGGAATCGGAGTCAAAATATTCCAGTTGCCATGGAGATCCTGAGCCTGAGTAACAAACAAGCTATATCAACTAATTGCCATATTATTCAAGTCGCCGCACTGTTGCTGGGAAAAAAATTGCCTCCTCGGAGCTCCCTGAAATCCAATAATCAGATTCCAATCTGAAATATTAAAATATTCGAGAGGAAAAATAATGAAAAAATTGAATTATTTTAGAATTCCAATTATTTATAAACATCACTTCTACTATTAAATTTTCCAAAAAAGCTTTATCACACGAATTATTTCTCTTTCGTCAATTTATTCGATTTAAAATGTTTCTTAATATAAAATATTTGATATAAAATTTTTGCTCATACAAAATCATTTGTCTTGTACATATGTTACACGCAAAATCGTATTTATGTATGTATATAAAGTGAGAATTCGAAATGAGAATTTGATGATTTTTAAAACGTTGTCAGCCAAACGTGTGAGTGACATTAGAAACAACATATGTAAATGAATCAAAGATTTTATGGGATGATAAAGCAAGAAAGTAAGGAAAAATCTGTCGCGGAGTGGTGACTCGCGCGTTTGCGCGCGAGTCCGGTTGAGGTGTTGTAGGCGCACGTTCCAGTGAGCAACAGAGTGCTGTGCACCCCCGCCCACGGCGCCCACGTATATTATTCGGCATAACCGCGTTTGTAATCAAACAAGCAGCACCAAGGAGCGAGGTCCTGACAGCACGGATAATGCGTTCATCGGTCCTCGGGAGATCCTCTCGACAGACCGAGCGACGCACATAAAACACGGCACAACATCCGAGCATGATTCTGGCCGGATCAGACCACTTTCTGACGGGTAAGTCCACTGTCTTGCGGCCTCTGGGCATTAATATCATTCAAACCCAACAATTTGTTTATCTTCCAATTCTTTCGTCCTTCATCCTTTGACATTGAAAACAATAAACATTGTATCGATTTATTTATTTTTTTTAATTTTTCTAAGATGCATCCATTTCAGTTTCAGGTTCGGTTTTGACTGTGATATTCCCAAGGATGTTTGTTATCATGAATCACCTCTTTGGCAGATTGAAAAAATCCACCTGCAAAAAGAGCACCCTTTTATCATCACTAGAAGTCATAAACTTTTGTTCATTGATATTGGTAGAACCCAAAGGGGGATGATAGATGTAAACATGTTCATTAATGGCTTGCGCCGTCATTCCGCGGACGGTTCCATCAACGTTTTTCGGTTCATTGAGAATCCGCAGCCGCATTGCGCAAAATAACACTCACGTTTTGTTGGATCACGTTTTTTTTGTGCTCTTTTATCGGAAGTGAAATTAGCGGATATAGATGAGGGTTATTTTGCGAGGGGGTTCATTTCAGTTTCGTGTCCTTGAGTAACAGCGGTACGCATAATTAATGGTTGAAGGATTCGTCGATAAATGGGGTCGTATTATGCTTGGGGTGAAAACGCGGCTTGGTGAATCTTTAATTAGTTATTGATATGGGACAAGGGAAACGATGACTGATGGCTTGTTTTATTGCGACTTATGTGATACGCGATCGTGGTCTATGACTCATTCATAGATGCGGATGAATGGTGGCGCAGACTTGTATGAAATGACCGATTTCATTTGTACGAATTACAATTTTTCGTTCCCATGATGTTGTCTTTCTATTCCCAGATCAAAGTTTTTATACAATTATTGATTTTTAAAATTGCAATAAAAGTGGCTCTTCCTTTTTTTTCAATTAAAAACCAATCGACTGTTCGACCTTGTTGAAAGTCAATTTTTCAACTCTCTCACATTTACTTTTATTCATTTGATTGGAAAATAATTTTTTGGTTTTCATTTCGATCCTACGCAATCCTACGGCTTGTATTTCATTCGTAGGTTTCGATAAATTAATGAAAAGTTATTTTCAAGTCTCGTAAGTAAAAAGTGATGCTTTTGCCAATGAAACATCAAATGCGAACAAACTTATGCTATAGAAATAATATATTTGTTTCTTTGTTGTGCTGTGTGTTGTCATTCGGTTATTGAATTGTTTAATAAACATTGATCCAATAACAATGATCAATGCGAATTTATTTTTCAGTACCAGTGGAAACGACAGCGTTTCTTGGTGCCTGTGCTGGATTTGTCGCTCTTCTGCTGGTTGTGGTTTTGTACTTGTCACGAAAGTGGTGCTACATACCGCCCTCATCTACGACGCTGTTTGGCGGTGTCTGCGTGCCACTTTGCGAGGCCAACAACAGTTCCACATCCACACTCTCTAAAAATTTAGGTACTACAACGACAATAAATGTAAAATAAACGAAAAATCTAAAAATAATAACATCAATCAAGATACATCTCTATTGATACAGTTCAATTAATTTTATAAGTTTTAATTAATTTCTTTTCGTTTCCATTTCTCATATGCTAATTCGTTCATCATCATAATGATATTTATTGGGAACGAAGTTTCATTTGATTACTTATAATAAGCCAATTCGTTGAAACTGAAACAAAACAATTGATCGATACATAACTGAAGGTGACCTTACAATGTGCATGAGATTAAACTGATCAATACTTTGATTATGTATGCGTAATTAATTTCATTATTTGTCATACAATAAATATAATTTCATCGATCGATTCAAATTTCGGATTCCAACTTGGGTTTGCAAAGGGCAAAGTCAGAAATCCGGTCGGCTAAAATCAAACCAGACAATTCGATCCGGTCCCGTTTTTTTCCCTCCTTTTTTGTGACATTGTAGTTCGAGATATTTCATATCTATTCATCTTATTTTATTATGAAATTCCGTTTCCTCGTAATTTATCAATAGAAATGTTTTTTCTCTCGCTCACTCCTCAGGATTTTCACTGAGTCATAAGAATGCCCCTCATGCATTATTCAAATGTGAAAAAATCTCAAATTGTATGATAAAGAAGCGGAATAATCTTATCTTTTACTGTAGGGAAAAATTTCACACTCTCTGATCCGGAAACGAGTTCCGATTCAGAGGAGGACCCTCTTCGCAGACTCAAGCATTCGTCACATCCGACTGACACCCTGACCATCCAGGCAGAAAATGGACCGACCATTATTGGTAAAGCCTACTTATTGAATTTAAATCATAAAATTACAATTGTCCTATTAACATGAAATAAGTCATGTGGGTGTAATGTTGTTTCCAGCTGATACAGGAACGCCATCAAACAATAATAACCCGGATAAACATCTTACTGTGGATCAGCAGCAGGTGACTAAAACTTAATTTAGGACTAAAAAAATAAACAAATAATTCAAATTAAAATGATTGATTTATTAAGAAGATATTTGTTTACAACTGATGTGAACATTTTGATAATGGAAATTTTAAATGTATTTTTCGTTGTTCCAAATTTTTAGTGCGTAGTAGAGGTAGGATCATCGAGTGTAATTCTCGACAATAGGGATCAAGAGGAAATAGAAAAGTTCGGATCGCCAACAGTAAATAGCGACACTGTCTCTTCATTGGCACTTCCAACTGACGATGTTGGCAGTTTGGAAGTAGCTTTTTTGTACGATGCTCCAATGCGTGAAATGACAGTAAGTGGAACAATTTAAACAAAAACGCTAATAAAATTTTATCACAAGTGAAAAAAATGCGATAAAGAAAAAATTGTACGCAAATAAATATTCGAATGAGAATTTCTCAAGCAATAAAAAAGCCCTCGATGTACTGAGAAAATACTTTTGTATTGAAAAGAACGCATACAATGTACACTAATTAACGAATTATTTACAGGTTCACGTACTGCAAGGTCGCAATTATCCGACTGGAACAGGTGGCAGCCAAGTGCGAATGGTATTGCTGCCTTCGAAAAAGCAGCGGCGCAAGACGCGAGTTCGTCAGGGCGTCTCGCCCGAGTACATGGAGAGCTTCTTGTTGCCCCGAGTTAATCCGGAAGATGTGAATGCCATGGGCGTGCGACTGCGGGTTTACATGTGGGGTGGCAGGATGCGACGGGAGAGACTTCTTGGCGAGGCGCGCGTTTCCTTTGATCAAATCAATCTGCAGTTGGAAACCACCATGGTCTTGCCGTTGCAACCACCACCTTCCTCTGTACGAATTCCGTTTCCTTTGTTTCTGAAATTTAACACGCACGCAATTCAACTGATAAGTCTCATCTGATCTCAGACAATTGAATCTTAAATTAATTAGTTCTCCTTTTAATTGCTAAATTTTCTTTGTCAAAGTTATCAACGCCAAATTTTTCTATGCAAAATTTATGAATTAGCAAATTGCAAAATTAAGAAAATAGAACTAATTTTAGAATTTTTAAATTTGTTAACAATCATTTGATTGATTAAATTTGTTTGTTCATTTTTAGTTGAACGATGGCTGGGGAACAACTAACAGTTTAACAAGGAGCGATTCGACAGGTTCGCAACAGTCGGTGCAATCTTATGCGTCGCCAACAACGCCACCGTATGGTAGCAGTATGAAAGGTGGAAGTGTCGCTGAGATCTTGATCGGCCTGGCTTATAATGGGACGACCGGGCGCCTTTCAGTGGAAATTATAAAGGGTTCGCACTTTAGGGGCGGCGGTGGAAACGACACGAAGCCGCCCGACACTTATGCCAAATTGGCTTTGGTGGACAGCTACGGCCATGAGATGGGCCGGTCCAAGACATCGCTAAGACGTGCCCAACCAAACCCCCTTTATAAAGAAACATTTATATTTCAGGTCAGTTTGAAACTTGCAAATAATTACTTTTTTTATTGACCAGATAACAAACCGACGGTTCTGCTTTATTGCCTCGTCATAAACTGAAAGGTCTCTTATAAAAGTTTGTTTCAAGCTCTAAATTAGATATCAGAAAATCATCAGGCTATTAAAAGGCAAAAATAACGAGGTTGTAGTTCAATTTTATAAATTTTCCACGTTTAATATTGTTCTAAATCTCTAAATTCTAAAGATGCAGAAATCTCTTTGAATAACGATTATAGCTTTTATAAAAATCTTCTTAACCGATTTGACTTTCACAAAGCAATAATATCATATTAAATTATATAGATGAATTTCATTTAAATTTTTGAAAGGCTTTTTTTTGTTATAGTCAAATTTCAAACTCAAAGAAAATACTTTAATATGTAACAAAGGATTGAGATGTAATAAATTTTGCAATATAAAGTTATTAACTTATTCTATATCATTTGTTTAATTTTTTTTAAATTTTTATTACATTGATACGAATATGTTTTTTCAGGTTGCCTTGTTCCAGCTTGGAGATGTAACGCTATTCGTGACGGTATACAATCGGAAGCGCGGTGCCATGGGCAAAAAAACGCGCGAAGTTATCGGATGGCTGTGTTTAGGTCTGAACAGTTCTGGCACCGAGGAATTGCAGCACTGGAACGAGATGCGTAATACGATCTGCCCAACGCAAGTGCAGCGCTGGCACTCGCTGCTGCGGCCTTGAAGCTCTTAGGAAGCTTCTTT
Organism: Trissolcus basalis; assembly: GCA_025266255.1. Taxonomy (NCBI): domain Eukaryota; kingdom Metazoa; phylum Arthropoda; class Insecta; order Hymenoptera; family Scelionidae; genus Trissolcus; species Trissolcus basalis. The sequence goes on from JAAMPD010000063.1 coordinate 20,489, forward strand.
GGGTTTTGTCTGATAATCCGTACCGGTGGAATTGTCAAGCCGCTATGAACGAGCACAGACTCGAGCGGTGGAAACAGAAACGTACGGAGAAACGATGAACGCGGAAGCCTCGGGAGATTATGGTACAAGCAACCTACTGCCTGATCGACGCCCTAGTCGAGTTGTCGCGTAAACGCTTTTTCGTGAGCTCGTTCTCACTTTGAACCCCGGGCGAACCCTGAGCCCGGAACCTTGCAACTCGTTCCCTTTGATACGCCAGCCGCAGCTTGCTGCAGACGCTTTTATTTCCCGCCGCACTTTGGCCTTGAGGTAAAAAGTTTGCAGCGGCGACCCTTGCATTTGTCGAGCTTTCCTAGTCAAGGTTCGTGCCTGTAAAAAGGTCTTGATGAAAAATTTTCTATTTACGTTTGTGCCTTTTCATACCCCTGGTACACAAACTTGATTCAGATTCGAGCTATCAAAGGGACGAATCCGACGGATTGGAAGGTAATCTGATTACCATGACGAGAGGTCTTTTTTGTCTTTTTTGAGGAATCGGAAGTTGACAATGGGAGGATAGATTTTGAGAATTCCATGACGCACAATAAATTTGCATTATGCACCTCGTAAATGCAGATGTGATGATTTTAGCATTGATATTATGGTAATATAGAGTTTAAACAAAACAAAACAAAAAAGAAAACAAACAAAAATGCTATTGTCACGATGTAAGCAGAAAATTTAGAGGATAGATTTTAATTGCGCGTCGGTGTGCGACGTGACTAGATACGCGAGGAGTGATTGTTGGTCATACGATTGCTGATGAGTTTATATAGGTAGCTCGAGTTAGGTCGTATAACGTGTGCGTACAATTTCAATTCTTATGGAAAATTTCGTTGTCAAATTTCCTTTATGAACAAAAATCTCATTTCTATCTTTGTTGTCTACCACATTTGTCGGTATTTGTCTCACTTCAGAATTTCCTATTTCAAAAGGATCGATAAATGTTGTAATTGTTTGAATATGATTTGCTAGTAATGTGTTTAGGATATAATTGCAAATTTCTTTTTGTAATTTTACTAGATATACTTTGTGAAAATGAATACAAGATGCAAAATAAATAATGAAGATTAACAGCAGCCCTTTGAGAGTTGCTAGATGTAGTTGATTATTGTATTAAACGTTGTATGAATTTATGAAAATGATAGAGAGATTACTGCAATAATAATAAAATTAGAATGTGGAATCTCGTCTATCGTAGGTGGAATTGCCTTGAATGCACAATATTGAGATCATTTGCTCTTCTTAAAATGTCTGACATAAAAACGTTTTGCAATTGTTTCCGATTTCCTGTTCATGTTTTATTGACAGTGTCTAACGAATCATATTCATTCAATTATTAACTTTGAAAAAAGTCAATCTTCAAAATAAGAAATTTAACCTTGTATTTTCTTGATTGCAAAATAGCAAAGTCTAATCTTTTGTAATGTTCGTAAAATAAAAAATAACCTTCAGAAAAAAAAACTTTTAATGCATAGAGATGCATCACAAGATTTGATGAAACATTTTATGAAACAAATGGCGAGAAGATTTGTCGTGAAAGTTTTGAGGACGAACATCAAAGCATGATTTTTAGTCAAGATTCGAACGATCTTAATCCTTAATCAGAAATTGTTTTTCGTGCTCACATTTGTTCACTATTTTACGAATCTAAATACTATTAATTGTAACGAATTTGATTGTATTTGTGAACTTCGCAATGATGTGCGATTAGAAAAAACGAAAAACAACTTTTTATACCCACAAATAATTTGCTAATGACTTGGATGTCTGTAATTCCATGACGTGTGTGTTAAAAAAATCCAAACGCCCGGATCCATGGCGACGTTCACAAATAACAAACCATTATAAACTTTTCTTGTAAGCACATTTTTTAACTGCAATTTCATGAAGGTTTAATCGTCTATTGCACAAAGAAAAAACAATTAATTTTAAAATCACTGTTATTTCGTAACTTTAAGTGAAATAATAAAACTATATCTGTGGTGTTTTATAACAATTGTATTCCAGCATTAAGAAAGAAATAAACTTACAGATAGATATAATACAGAATCCTTTATCATAGATATTTTTCCATCAATTCCCGTTTTCGTCGTTCCAGCAGGGCTTTTTGAATATCTTCTTGACTTGGAATCGCCTGCTGAGAAGTTCTGTTTCTGTCAATTTCTTTTTCCTCATCCGAATCATCTTTCTCAGTTTCGTGTTTGCCTTTGCCTGCTTCCCAATCAGCAATAGCTTTCCTTTGAGATTCTTCCTCAGCTTTCTTTTCCAAAGGAATTAAAATACCATCGTCGTCATCTCTGTAACCGTAGTAATCAGCGTCTATATCTTTCATAAGTTCTGCTCTCGTTTTTCTCGGTGGCAATGGAGGTTCTTGTTCAAATAATTCTCGCACTCCTGGCAAATCTTTTGCTGCTCCAAAATATTTATAACCGCGATTTCCTGGCACCTAAAATAATATTTTCAAGTTGCGAACAATTCATTCAACATAGTAAATTAATAACAAGATTAATACAAAGTATGTGATTTTTAAACTTTCTCTATCTATTAAAAGTATATGATAGATATTATATGATATTATGAAACATTTCATCTAGTGTTTATATAAAACAATGTTTCTAAAATATTAAGTTTAATTTTAATATTTCAATATTTTGTGCTACTAGGATTAATATTCACCTCTCGTCCTTCATGATCTAACATCTTTGGCCCGACTCTTGAATAGTCAGGTCCACCAAGCTCCTTTATTTGTACTTCCCAATGTCGTTTTTCTCTTAAAAGTTTGTTTATCTCGTCATTTAAATCTCGAATGCGAAATTCTCCTAAACCAGCATTTTGTATTTGTGCAACCTTTTTGGCAATTTCTCGGATTATTTGTGTTCGCCATTTTTCACACTTTTTTAGATCCGGACACTCTGAAGCTAAGTAGGGCCTTCGTTCTTGCTCTTTTTTGACACCTTCGTTACTTTGTGCAGCTCGCCAACGAGCAAGCGTTGTCCTAAAAAACCATATCAATAAAATTGAGTACTTTCTAAAACTAAAATATTACTCACTTTTTTATATAAGAAAGTAAAAATAAACATTTTCTCAATTTGTTTAGTTTTGATTCAATACAAAGTTGATTTTTCTTGTACTCACATAGCCTTTTCTGCATTTCTCGCCTAGAAAAATTAAATAATTAAGTTAGATTTTTATTAACAAAACTTAGAATTAATTTTGAAATGATAATGTAAAGAGTTAATTATAACAATTATCATTAGTAATTGTTTTTTAATGATTTTGCATCTTCAATATAAATTTGAAACTAACAACGGATTACAAAATACATTTTATATAAAAAATTGATATGAAAATCTAGAATTTTTCACTCACCATTTTGTGTTTTAATTGTTTATATTACAATTTTATTTTCAATTGTTAAATACCGGTACAATAATGTGAAGCCAAATGTCGATTTGTAGGTTAGAAACTGATAAACAAGCTGAATCAGACACTTCACGACTTCAGTGAAGTAGTGTTATGGCAGCAGTGGGAACTGTCAATTGAAGTTATGGGGAAAATTCAAAAATAAAATAATTACACAAAAACAAAGTTTTTTAAAATATTTCTCTTCATTTGTACTAGAAATTTCTATTTAAAAGTAAAAAATTGTTTTCAACAAAAATATTACACAACGTTCATCATAGCAAAATTAGTTTAGAAATGTATTTTTAATGTTATTTGGATATTGTTGGAAAGCTACAGAAAGATCGAAAGATGTATAATTTGGCGAATTTAATAGTAATTAGAAGAAATCTGTTACACGTTTTACACAATGTACATTGATTAGTCACATTTAATAATTATAAGTTATTAGCGGAAATGAATTATATAAAAAATAATATTTTGTCTTAATGTTTTGTTCACTTAAACAATCAAAATGAGCAAAACATGATTGTTTTGAAAAATATTTTTAAACAATTTTTATGGAATATTTTCCATCATTTGTTTTTACATTCACCATGATGTGCTAATTTTCAAAAAAATTGATGATTAAAATAAATTCAAAAATTCCATCAGTTTATACCAAAAAACAATCCGGTTATAGTAACATGCATAAGTATATTAAATTTTTCCAGAATTTTATAATTAATAAATAATTTTATTATATTGTAATTGATTTATGGTACTAATAATGATTTTAATTGTACTTTGCGAAATTCTTGACTAAACCATTAAATTTTTCGTTAAGAAATTATGAATTAAAAATCACTTTGTGAAATTATCGCAATCTGGAAATTTTTTGTTGCTTTGTTGGCACCGCCGGAGGAGGAGCAAACAGGCTTTTATAAAGGTCGTGACAAATTGATTATCGTCAGTCTTGCATTGAGTTCAGCCTAGAGATGTGAGTACAACATTGACATTACACATGAATTCATAACAAACTATTTTTTCACAAAATCATAAACTGATTATAAAAATTAATAATTAATTTCATTTTCCAAAATAAAATACGAATTAAAAATCACAACTTTGAATTTTCAAGTCAATTTTTTAATTTTGTTTATAGAATCTTCTTCATTATATATTAAGACCGTCTCTTGAAATCAAAACAAACCGGTTCTTTCATATCTTTTATTTTTTTCTTCTCTCGTCTCTTCTGCACTGCTATCAGAATATAAATTGGTGCATGCGAATATAAATGTAGGATTATACATTGAAATACAAAATAAACAAACTAAAAGAACTTGTTATATTTTATTTTGCAGATCATTCTGAGATTGCAAAGAAGTTCAAAATGGGTGAGTTCCAAGTCGTTTGCTATTTTTGTTACTTGCGTTCTGGAATGTTTCTTGACCAGTGGAAACTTTCGGAAACTTTTTCTTTGATTAATGCATGATTAGAAAAGTTCATCGATTTTTATCAATAAATAATATATGTCATCATTTTCATTGTCAGTTTATCCAAGTTGATATTGTGAATGAGAAAAACATTGAAATTCACGAACAATAACAAAATTCGCTCTTAACTATTAATCGTACGATCTGTCAAGTCGAACACGTCAAGAATTTGATAGCTCCTTGATCAATAAAATTTGTCATGACTTTTAAGATAAGACTATTTTCAAATTAATCTTTTCAATCCAATCGAAAAAGTTGTCTAGATTGTTAGTTACATAAAAAGCTGAATCAGCGAACAATTTTTTTGTTACGTTCTTAGAATACGAATTAAAAAAGTTAATTAAATTTTTGCAGGTATCCTCTTTAAATCGTTCGTTCTTCTTATGGGCGCGCTCCTCGTTATGGGCGACGACGCCTTCGATCAGGAGAAGAACTGGAAAGACGCAAAATCCGTGTACGATTTCCATGCAAATGATATTGAGGGAAAAGACACGTCGATGAGCAAATACGAAGGTCATCTGTTGATCGTTGTAAATGTTGCCAGCAAGTGCGGTTTGACCGATAAAAATTACAAACAACTTCAGGCCTTGTACGAGAAATACGAGAGCAAAGGTCTGAGAATTGCGGCGTTCCCTTCGGGCGACTTTATGAACCAGGAATTCGAGACTTCTCAGGAGATCCTCAACTTCATCAAGAAATACAACGTGACCTTCGATATGTACGAGAAGGTCCATGTTAACGAAGACGTTGCGCATCCATTGTGGAAATACCTCCAGACCAAACAGGAAGGATTCATCACGAACAAGATCAAGTGGAACTTCACCAAGTTCATTGTTGACAAGAAGGGCCAGGTTGTCGCCAGATTCGGACCCAACATCGACCCCGAACAGATGGAAGAGACTCTGCTGCTCTATTTGTAAATTAATACGTGACGCGTAATTGTAACGAGGGTAGACTATAACTCTATCAGAAAATGTTACTCATGAAAGAACAATAGAATATATTCCAAGATCTTCCAAGGATATTATCCATCAAAATTGGATTGTTTTTTGAAAACAATATAAGTTTAATTTTTTTACAACTTGCGATTTCCATAATTTGTCTTAATGAGTAGTTTTCTTCGTCATGATGTAACAACAGTGTCATTTAGATTTGCCTACTCAGTAACATATAGTTTTACGTCAAAAAGCGGATATTAGCAGACAATGAAGACACTGACTAATAAATTCGTATTTTTAAAAATAAAATATTCCATCGTTGTACTGGAATTACAAAATAAAATGACGAAAATCATTTAAAATTGTTGTTTTATTCATAGTCGTACCATTTCTTTCTGTTTTTTTAAATCTTTGTCAGGCTGATGAAAACTACCAAACGAAATCAATTTTTTACATCAACTTTTATATACTATATTAAAAGAGGTAGCGAAGAATTTTTTTATAAATTATATTGCTGCAATAAATTAACCAGTTAATTCTAATTTTTTTCACTAGCCTGAAACTGTTTAATTTCAAAGATCAAGTTCGATTTTTTCTTAAATAGTGAAAGAAAACAAGAATCTGGACGACTAATATATGAACCTACATGATTTCAGCTCATACAAAATAAAATTGAAAAAATTTACTTATCTTTGTTAAGTGTATAGATTTTACATAAGATCTCGGACAGTGTTCACAAAGTCAACGTCGTTATGAAATCTTGACTAGCTCATCCTCATGTTGACTTGACCAAGTTTGCATTCGCTTGTGTCTCTATCTTAAAATCAAAAGCTCAATATTCCGAGCACGCGATCGAAAATACGCAGTTGAGAACAAAGCGTATTACAATGAAAAGTCCAAGATTGCTTTGTAATATTTTTATTTTTTCAATTCTTACAATCTGAATAACACAAAGTTTCGCTGTACAAAAGTGAGAAACTAATTAACTAAACGTAAAAAACATTCGTTATTAATAACATTCAATTAATCATAACAATATCGATAGAATTTTATATAAATTTTGAGATTCATCATTATATGTAATATTAGTCACGTCAATTTTAATCGCACTTTGTCTACCAACTTAAGAACTGCATAAGGCCTATGTACAGAACTTTCATACAACACTCGACGAAGGATGAGGAAACGATTTGCCTTGTGATTCTGAATCAAAGCATCCAGTTATTTACGTGTATGTATAAAATAATACTTTTTTTGCACTTCGTGGCAAGTTAAGCGGAGATGCAAATCCCCGTTCTCATCGCCTCATATAATACATCTTACACGCAGTCGAGTTTGAGCATGAACAAATCATATGAAATTTGATTGTGCTAAAGGAGTGTTCTCTACACGCAACGAGTTAAACAAGGCACACAACGAACGGCTCTTTCATTCCTTAACAATTATTATCGTAGCTTGTCTTTTTTTTATAAATACATGCAATTATTATGGACGGATCGCGTTGTTACAACGTTTCATCGTTGAACAATAAATGTTCATTTGTTTAAATTCATAAATAAATACTTTGATATATAAATTAAGTATCTCAAGCACTGTTCTTGGTTTCGTGATTTGCGTTGAGCGTAGCCATCTCATGGTCTGGCAGCTTGCTTCGCCCGTTGCTTATCGTCACAGTCTCGTCACAAGTCTGCAACAAAGAAAGAAAAAAAATACAATCATATATTTCATTTCCAAAGGACTTATTAAAAAGTTATGCGTTCTTCAGAACGCAATCTAGGACAAAGTTAATAAGAGGATCGATTTGAGGCCTTCGGAGAAGCTATATAACAAAGTTGAATTGAGAGAGAAAAAGATATAAACTTCTTTTCTTGTTTTATAATAACCATCAACTCTTGATTTTCAAGGTGAGCCGATACTGTAAAGAAAAAAGAAGAAAGGTTGTGAATTACCCATAGTTTCTTGTTGTAATTCTACCTTGTAGGAAGGATTGTCGTAAGCCGACGTGGTCTTCCGGGGCGATATATCAGCTTTGCTGCTCGTTCGTCTCTTCATTAGCATCATTAAGAGAATCAGAGTCGAGAGAATGGACAAGGATGCTACTATGGCGACTATAACCAGTGGCCCGTAATAATCACCCTCGTGCAAAGGAACTGAGGCGAGTTTGCCTGCAAAGAAAACAAAATTGTATTCCTTCTGAAATAGACTTATGCAGTTAAGTAATGACCAGGTAATCAATTACAATTGACTATGATCAAATCGCGTGATGGCACGCCAATCCTTACAATCATGTCAATTTTAGATCTCCTATTCTTCATTATTTAAAACTTTACGTGATTGTTTCTTTTTTTTTTTTCTTTCGAACAATCAATTTGATTATTTGCAGTGAAACTTATTAAAAAATTTTAATCGAAGAAATTCATTAGATAAAGTTTTCTTTCAACTTGTTTTACATTTCAAAGTTTCTGTTATCTTTTTAGTGGGAAGATATGCACCTTGCGTAGAAGCACCAGCAGATAAAACAACACCAGGCTTGGTAACAAAATCTTGTACGTTGCTCTTCTTTATCCGGCCGTTCGTGAGGTAGACCTCGATCCACAAACGGTACCTCGTGCCAGGTTTAAGATCGCTTATCGTAGTTTTAGCTGGGGAATCCCTCTTGGCGATTTTAAAAGTACTGGTGTCCTCCTTTCCGTTGTCGTTCTGATAAATGGCACGATAAATGTTGACATACTTGTCCTCAGGATACGGAACTCCGCTCCAAGACACTTCCACTTCTGATGATTTGATGGCCTTGATCTCCACCTTCACGTCAAACGCATAAGGATCAGGTTCTGTTGATGTTTTCACTTGAATCTGAAAAAAGTACAAACACATCCATTAAATTCACTTCATTAAAGATTTACATTGTTTTCGATTAAATTGTTTCGAGAATGCAATTTTCATTATTTATTTAATCGGTTAAACAGAGGATATGATATTCAAAATCGTTTCATAATTTTATTTAATTGACAAAGGAAATTGTATAAACAATCTACTGAATCTTTAATGGATAAAAAATCTTCCTAATTGCGCAAGTTGCGTCATGTTAAAAATGATATGTCATGAATAAAATTCCATTTGTCCCTTCAAAAGAAAAAACAACTTTTAGAATGTATTACCGTTTTTTCACTAATGAGCTCTGTAGTTTGTCCAGGGAAAGGAATGAAGTAAATTCCAATCTCATAAATAGTGGAAGGTTTCAGGTTCTCCAAAATGTAATTTGTAACTGATCGATGGATCAGAGGCGTGGCTGCGTAGACTTTGCCGTCAAACTCTTTGTATCTCAATTGAACGCCGTCGATGAACTGTAACTCATTTTCAGGCAACTTTTTCCACATCACATTGACCCACGTAGAATTTGTTTCCATAATTTTAAGTTCCGCATCAACAGGTATTTGAGGAGGCAACGTGGAGTGACTCGCATGCTTATCGAGAGTTTTTATGCTGTAAATTTTGCTGCTCGCAGGGCTATTAATCAAGTCCTTGAGTTTTACTGTGATTTTCACTCTATATTCTGTTGCAGGCTGTAAACCATCAAGTTCAAATTCTAGTTGCGGTGTAGCAATCAGACCGTCTTTTGGAGCAAAAATTTGGGATTTCCAGGTTGATGGGTCCGTGTTTCTAAAACAACAAAATAAAATTAGAAAACTTATTTGAATGTTTTGGATTTTTGTTTTTTAATTTTCTGATGTATTTTTTTGTGAAATTTTTATAATTTTTTGCACGAATTGTGCGATAAATTTAAATTAGGGTTTGATGATTTTATTTTTTATGCTCCAATTATGACACTTACGCTTTGTCACTAGTGTACCGCAACTCAACTCTGCCATGAAGACCGACGTACACAGTCGGAACACTAAACACTAGACGAACTGAGTGCTCACTCAAAGGTTCCAATTCTTGGACCGTAACTTCGTCAGACATCTGGGTAGGTGTTGATGGATAAGTCGAAGGGCTCAAGTGGAAACTCGGTGGTAGATTCGAATCCAATCCTGTAATTTAAATCAAACCATCTGAACCATTTTTAAAAGACTCGTTTAAAATAGGCAAAAAATTGTTAATGATAATCTACTAAAACGAATTAAGTATGCTTGTGCCGCTCAGGATTTTCTAAATTGCACGAAACAAAAAGTGATCTCAAAACTAATTTTCACGACTTGCGAGAATGTCACTAAACTGACAATTTTTTAATTGTGAAAAGCAACAAGCAAATGAAAATCAATATAATTTGTGACTGATTTTTTCTTATCATTGATTTGTTCCACTAAAAATTAGCTTTTTAAAAGAAAGTAAAAACAATTCAACATTTTTTTTTCCATTTAAAAGTATAAAAAAATGATTCTTCCTTTGAAAAGGGTGACAAATTAAAAAAGATTATTTCTTTAATCAATCAAAGGATATTCATTAAAAAAATTCTTCTCTTTCAAGCGCGACGAACCTGACTGGTTAGGCTTGCCAATGAACGCATGGTTGATATGCGGCAGGCCAGTCTGAGGGGGCCCTGGAATATGCGAAATCGGTTGTCCCGGGTACGCTTGGAAGGGTGGTCCCGCGTTACTGTCATGCTGGGCAATATGGGCAATCAGTTCCTCAATCTGATGGGGCGAGCTGGGTATCTCTGAGGTGTGCACGTGATATGTAGTCTCGCCGTTCTCGTTCTTCTGCGTGAAGATCTGCGGTTTGAGGGGTTTCTTCGATGCGCCAGTACCGTCATAATATCCCGGTTGGATTTGGTTCACCGGGGTTCCTTTCTGGACGACCTGCTGGTGCAAGTTGTAAAGTCCCTGGTGTCCATTTGGCGGGCCATGCTGAAGGTGAACCAGGCCCGGATGCTGAATATTGATCAGATGATATAGATCGTCAGGGATCGTCTCCTGGGTCGGTATCTTCGGTCCCTGCTTCACTTTCTTTCCATCGTCATGATAATTGTCGTTATTTGCAATCTTCTTTTTGGGTACCGAGGGAATTATCACATTTGGGTCCTCGTGTTTGGAGATGACTGGTCCCTTGTACGGAGGACCGGCAGCCGAGTTATCAAACTGACTCTCGAACCTGTTCGGAGGGATGTTTTCGCCACTGGTTGGTACAAAGTCGAAGGCTGGGGGTTGCTGGTCATGCGGTACGAAGATTGGCTGGTCCACGTGGGGTTTGAAGGGCTTAACGTTCTGCGCCTCGTCGAACCTGTCCGGCGCCAGGGGTCCGGGGAATTGTTGTTCGATCACCTCCTTGTGGGGCTTGTGGGTCTCGAGATGCTTCTTGGAATCGGACTTTGACTTCTCAGGTTTGGACTTGTCTTTGAGGGGAGGGGCGGTCTTTTCGGAATGGGCCGGGATGTGGAAGATCTGCTCCACGACGTTGGGAGTGGTGGGCTTGTATTCAGGGTTATAGGGTCCGAGGTAGGGCATCATCGGGTGACCCGGGTCCATTGGGACGTGGACCGTGTCTTTGGCGCCATGACCTATATGGTCCTGGCTAGGCTTTGATACCTCCTTCGTTTCGTTCATGCCTGCAATTAACAACAAAGTCCAAAGTCATCTTCGAGATTCATCTTCGGCTCTTCATGGTCCATGCATATTTACAGGCTCGGGTTTATTTATAAGCTCGTTTTTATACAGTCGCTTCTCGGTACATGCAGATTTTGGACGATGGATCCTCTTGGAATTCCGGGGCTAAGGGGTAAAGGACTTGTGCAGGAGGTGCGGGACTAATTTCATTTATTAATTTTTTCTTTTTGTATGCGTTTCGTTCTTTTGAATTTTTTGTTGTATGTTTAATCAAGTGTCAGGCTCAAGATTGTATTTGAAATTCATCGATGGAGGTTGTCTCTAATTTGTCTTGCGTTAATCTGTTTCAGAATTCAATTAATCGAACTAATATTGATTGATCGTTTGGTGTCACAGCGAAGCAATTTTAATAAGCGTATTCGATATCACCTTATCGAGCGACATGGACAGTTTGCAACACTCGCCGAGCGTGTCAGATTTTTTTTATTCAAACGACAAAACAAGCTTCGCTAATTTGATACGTGCCTTAGGTGGTTGTGCATTGATACAAAACAATTTTATCAGCCGACAGATACAGTGTATTTGATAAGGGTGATGTGAATTCTTCTGAGCAGGAAATTGTGCACAGGTGACAGAGAAGGGGGTGGTACACTTTTGATCAATTCCGTGTCGAGAATGCAATCAGGTTTTTGTGCAAACAAACCAGTCAGGTCCACACTCCAGGTTAAGCTTGTTTATCCCCTAATTAAAACCAATCTACCAAAACCAAATCCCACCACCAACTTCATCCATTTTTGCCATCTCTTTTCTTTCGTTACACAAAAAATTATCAATCTACTAATCACAGTCACAGAGCATTGTCAATGAAACATTGAGTCAAGTGTTTAGTTGTGGGAAATTAAGGTTCATGGTGCTGATTCTCTTTGACAATAATTAAGTACGTTTGAGAACTTTTTCAGAAAGTGGGACGCGATGAGCTAAGCGTTCGGGTACCTGGTGTGGGCGTTGGATCGCAGACCCACTTCTGGCAGCACTCGTCGCCAGGTAACTTGTCCAGTTTCGCTTGATGAAGCGGACAGTGCAAACTCGACGGGGGCTCGGCTGGAACCGGCGGACAAGCCGCTTGGCAGGATACATTGCCCATATCGCAATAGCATCTTTTCTCGCAACCGGTTACGTTCGACGGCAATTCGCTCCAGTTTTCATACATCTGGCCTTCGTATAGACAAGACCCATTGTTCTTGCAACGTATTTCCTGAAGAATCAATTAATAAACAAATGAAATACAACATTTTTTCAAAGCTAATTTTAAAACAATTTTTGCAATCATAAAAGTTATGTTATATTAAATTACTCAGTACGTGTATCTATTTTAGTTAAAGAAATATTAATTTATGAAAACTGATAATTACTTCTGGACAACAATTCGGAGCTTTGGGAACATGATTTGGCGGTACAGTTTCCCAGTCAAGACAATGTGGATCGAGCACATCCAGTCCGAAATCGGTAGGACACTCGATGGTCGCGCACTGAGTCTTGCCATTTTCCAGACAGACGCAGATGGCAATGCACTCGTCGTACCATTGTGACCCGACGTCATATGATTTTCCTCTGTGATGACACATCTTTTTATCCATTTTATCAGCTAACTTTTCTGTAACATTTGTCTTGGTTACTTCTCCAAACAAAGAAACATGGAAAGCCGGTCCTGCTCGTCCATTTTCCAGAATGCGAACGTAATAACTGTGAGCTGGTTCCAGATCAGAAATGATACCACCTGAAAATCAAATTAAAACGTGAAACTTGTTTTGTAATTGTTATTGTTTTGAAACCTTGTTGAATGTAGTAATTGTCTGAACACTTGATTTGTCTGCCGAGAAATTACCTTCGGTGGGTTTCACCTGTCGCCAATCGTGATTGTTTTCTGAGATCTCGACGCTCACGTCTTGCAAGGATTTCGTTGACAATTTGATTTTAATCGCAGTCGAGTTGAGGACTTTAACGTCGGTGATGTTGATGCTCAGTTCTGAGGGGTTGTCCGCCTTAATCTCGTGATCTCCAAGCGTCACATCGCACAGAGTGATCGTGCAGCATTTGTCACTGTAATCGAACCAGTGTTATTTATATCATTTGTTTCTAATCATTTTTATATTTTGTTGAGTAACACCAAAAATACAAACAATTGTCATAAATGAAACTAAAATTATAGCACGAAAAGGTTTGATTATAAAAATTATTTTTCTCTTACGTTGGGTCTTTTAACACGACACAACGATCGGATTGATTTGTTTTGGATGTGGTATCATTCGGAGGACATCTGGGTTCGCATTTGAGATGACCGCGTGCCTCGCATATGCAGATCCTTTCGCATTTGTCTTCGACACGCTGACCACGAGTTAGAGTGGTGTTTTCAAAAAGACAGGTTTCCTCAGGCTCAGGTTCTGTAACATAAATTATGTCTGAGAATTGGAAAAAAAGGACGATTTCATTTTTTTGTAACTATATCCTTGCAAACGATATGATTAGTCAAATAAAACGTTGTTCCATAACAAACCCTAATGTTATTTGAAAAATGAAAAAATAAATTTAGTTACAATATCCGTTGAATAAGGATGTAGTTAAACCGCGCATGAAGAAAAATAGACTTTCTCCCATTTCTGTTACGGTAAAAGAACAATAACTTTAATTATCGGGTTTTCCCATCCTTCGGCATCAATAATTCAACTAAAATGACTAATAAAAATTCTTTACATCGTTTTTTATTAAAACAACATTTTTAATTGAATTTTTATTTAAGTTTGTTCTAAATCAATTCCTCTGAGAAGACATTTTTCAATAAAATTAAAATTATTGTTACTAATAGAATTTATTAAAAATAAAGATTTCACGTAGAAAGTGTTTTTGCATAAAGTCAAAACAAAATTAAGATGTCCATATTGAACTAATTCTTACACAGAATTTTAAAAATCAAAATGACAGTAAAATATATTATAAAGTATAGTTTTGGCAAAACAATTAATTTTTTTTAAATAACAACTGTATGAATATTTGAGTAATTTAATAATCGTTTGAATTTAATATTTGATTGGCAAAACTTATTAATTAATAATAATAAATAATAATTTCAAAATGTTAATATTTAATAATTAATAATTAATATTAATTGACTTAATTATTTTATGCAATTTTTCACATATATATAATGTTTTATTAACAGGAATATAATATATTTTTAATGTTAAACTATAATATCATTTAAAAAATGATTTGTGTTTCGGTATAATTTTGAAATTCATTACCTCGATTTAAAGATACTTAATTGTTTTTTCAATATATTTTGCAAACTTGAAGAAGATAACCAAAAGGTCATTAGAACCTCATCTGATTCCAACGTTTATCACTTATATAGCTAAAACCTCCTTAAGTTAGAAACTACGATATTTGGAAAATCACCGGAATCTTGAGCGCAGACCAGAACCGCGCAACACGGCTCGGTGGGACTTAACCGTTCGTGGCAAAGTGGATCATTGGCAGATTTTCCAGCTCTTACAAACGGCAATGCGCAAACGGGTTCGCAGGTGCCGACCTTTCCGTCCTCGCCGCAGACGCACTTCTCGTCGCAGCCTCGCACGACCTTTTCGCCGACAGCATAGGTTTTGTTTCCCTCAGTGCAGGATTTCGTCAGAACCGGCTGTTTCACCTCGGTCTCATTGTGCACAGCAATATACTCTCCACCTGCGAATGTTCAATGCAAATGCTTTTTTATCTGTCCATTTTATAACACTTTATAACAACAAACCAAACCCAAATCGATTGACTCGAACGCGGAAATCGTGTATGCAAAATTATATCGCTGCATGTTTACAAGTTACGTTTCGCAGAGAGTCGGAGCGCAAAAAGTTGCATGAACCATTACGGGAGTTATCGCGAAAGTAAAAATCTCGCGACGGTACAGTGCAGCCTACAGAATCAGGAATGAATTTCAATATTCAAATGTGCTTCACTTTTCTCTACCAGACATTCCACTTTCGTCATTTTTTTTCTCTCTTTCTCTCTCTTTCTCTTTTACTTCTCACGCGGTATAATTTTGCACTCGCCGTAAATCAGTTTACGGTAAAACGTAATAACATATTTACAGTCCAGGATCTTTCAACTTTTCATAGGGATAAATTGAGCAATAAAATAATAATTCGGCGAAATAAATTTATCTATCAAACTTATTATAAGCAAAACCTGTTTGACAGTTAAAAAATTTGTACGATCATTAACAAGTTTCTTTTTCTTCTACTTTTCTTCTTCATTTTGAATTGTATTCTGTTTTTCGGTGATAAAATTCATTCTTAAATCAGATTTTTATAATTTTGTTGAGGTTTTGACCAAGCCCAATCTTGAACTGAAATCTTTGCATAATGCAAACCGCAAGCTGCGCCTCTCGTAATTCTAAAGCGTGTAAAAAATGTCTGTAGATTCTATTAGCTCTGGCAATCACGCTAAACGATCATACAAGTTGATTCGCATCAACCGAAAGGCCCGTTATACCGAATAGGGCAAATACAATAAACATTTAAAAAATATAAACTTTTCAAATCAAAACATTGAATTTGCCGCCAAAACAAATATTTTTTACACGCGATTGTTCAAAGATTTTTCAATTACATCAAATAATCAATTGTATCTTTACAGCTATCTTTGATTTATCCGATGAAATCTATACTTGTTGAATAAAATTCAGTCGAGAGAGAAAAATGAATGCGAATGATTGTTTCTTTTCAAGTTTTCTTTTAGTAGAAGGAGCAGGTTTCCTGGTACTCTCACTGAAGGAACAACTGCAACAACAAACCTTCCACTTCTTTATCCTCATCGTCCATGCTGACGTCACTGAGATCCGTGAGATTAGCGTGCAGAGAATTGGTGGGCTCCGGGGCCGACATGTTCAACGCCCGACCTCTCGAGGAGACTTCTTCCTCTTCCGCTTTCACGACCGGCTCACCACGCACCAGCAAAGGAACTGTCGGCGCAATTTCTGATGTCAAGTTTTCGGTCTTTTTATGATGTTTCGGTTTTAATTCAATCGTCAACTTTTTCTTCCCATCAACTTTTTCTTCCCCATCATTTTTCATCTCCACCTCCTTTTCTTTGGTTGGCTCCAGTGGTTCCACGCTTGGCACAATATCTGTACCTGAAAAATGAAAATAAACATTTCATGAATTTTATAAAAAAAAAGATTTTATTTTTCTTTTCATTCGTTTCTTTTTATTCATTTTTATATATATATATATATGTTTCGGTTTTTTAACCCCTCCATTGGTATCATCTTTTCTACTGTCTCTTTCTTTCTCTAATACATAATGTCACTCGGTTATTTTTGTTGTGTGAGGGCCACGCTCATAGCGATACCAATGGAGGGTTAACACAAAAAAAGACGTTTCAATTCAGAAAAAACATAAATGTTTTAAAAATTAAAGAAAGCGTTTTGATTATATTTTTTATCTGATCTAAATTCATATTATTTCTATGTTTTTTATTATTTTATATTCATATTTTATTATTTATATTTTTTATTTGATTTACGTAGCACAGCACATCATCTGTAGATTTGTTTTGATCAGTGAATTAAGCAGTTATTTTTTTCTGAAAATTTATTTTCATTCGAATAGTCATCATGGACAGTTGGACAACGCTTCAATCAAAGTCTTGTTGAATCTAGCCAAAAAGACTTGAAACCGTTCAGGTAATATTTATTATTTATAGTATACATTGTTTTTAATACTTGTTTGTGTAAGTAATAATGATAAGATGAAAGATTTGTTTCTTATTTGCAAACATCAGAAAAAATCCGATTATAAACGATTTTTACAAGTTACAAATGATTTGTTATATATTTTAATTAAGATTTTTTCATCATTCTTCTATCATCCTATTTTCAGTTTCACGATATTCTTTGATTCCGAAAGTTTTTATTAGAAATCTTTATTTTTAAAATAGAACTTACAATATGAAATGATATAAATATATAGATATTTTAAAATTCTTTAATTCTTCAGGTATTTTGAATAAAAATCAGACAAAATCTCCATGCAGCTAACCCCCAGGTATGATGAATAAAAAATTGATTTTAATTACAAAAATAAAATCTTTACTTATATGTGTAAGAAAAAAATTTAATATCAAATAGTAAAAAATAAATCATCATATTTTTGAGGTGATAAAAAGCAATTATTCGACATAAAAAGTATCAAAATATGTCAAAAAATAATTAATACATAAAACAACAACATTATAAATTAATTTCAAATCACAATTCCTAAACCAAACTAATATAATCATCAGTTTTATTTAGCTGAATATGAATATTTTTTATTGTAAAATAAAAATCTAGTACATTTTTTTGATCTTCAACCTTCCTCTATTTTCAATTTCACATTCTCTAAATTTCATAAAAATAAAAAAAATTGCTGTACAGTATTTCGATCGTATGAGCTTTTTGATTTTAAATCTTAAAAGTAAATCTTGAAAAAAGATATTCAGACATTTTAAAATTTATTAATTTTTCAGGTACCATAAATTAAGGACAACAGACATCTGCGGGACCACGATAACCAGATATGACTCCCCAAACCAGTCGGAATGAATACGACAAAACTTCAAGATTAAATGAAAATTCAACGATGGACAAAGGAATTCATCAAAATGAAAAGACGAATGAACTTCAAGAGTATCAAAGCTTCAATGATCCATCACATTCAGAAAGCCATATTACGCACATAGAGCAACATTTATTTCGTTGTGATTATTGTAATAGTAATTACCACTTAAAATCTTCTCTAAGACGCCATATCGTTAGTCACACAACCAAAAAGCGTTTTAATTGTGAACTCTGCAACAAAAAATTCTCCAGATATTGTGATTTACAAAAACATGTCAGAGCTCACACAACAGGTGAGAAGCCTTTCGAATGTGAACATTGTCATAAAAATTTTCATCGTCGAATAGTTTGGTGTGTCATCTCAGAACTCACACTGGTGAAAAACCTTACGAATGTGAACATTGCGTCAATAAGTTTCATACGATAGCCGCTTTGAATTATCACGTAACAACTCACAACGTTGAGAAGTTGATCTGTAAATATTGTACCAAAAAAATGCAGTAACTCAAGTTTACTAAAATGTCATGAACAGATTCACACAGGTGAGAAGCCTTATAATTGTGAAAAATGCAACAGAAGTTTCTGTAGGCCAAGTTCTTTGATAAATCATGTCAAAACTCACATAAGTGGCAAGTTGGTATGTACACTTTGCGACGAAAGTTTCAGTAATTCAAAGCATTTGAAAAAACATATCTGTAATTCTCATCTTAAACTTCTCTCTAAAAGTAAAAATTCGTGTAAATTTTGTTATAAAAATTTCAATTCGAAATCTGAATTGCAACTTCATTACCTGACTGATACAGATGATAAGATTTTCAAATGTAAACATTGCAATAGAAAATTCTGTTCGTTAATTAGTATGAACCAACATGTCCGAATTCACACAGATAAGAAGCGTTTTATTTGTAAATATTGTTCCGCGAAATACATTTCTTCATCTAATTTGAAAATACATGTCCGAACTCACACTGGTGAGAGACCTTATGAATGTACATACTGCAAGAAAAAATTCATCGCGTCAAATTCTTTAATGCGACATATCCGAATTCACACAGGTGAGAAGCCTTTTAATTGTGAACTTTGTTCCAAAAGATTCAATGCTTCGCATGCTTTAAAACGACATGTCCTAACCCACACAGGTGTGAAGCTTTATAATTGTCAAGATTGTGACAAAAGTTACACTACGTCAACTAGTTTAAAACGGCATTCCTTTTTTCACACAGGTGAAAAGCCTTTCGAGTGTGAACAGTGTAAGAAAAGGTTCAGCGTGTTCTGTCATTTGAAACGACATGTCCGAATTCACACTGATAAAAAGTCTTTTAATTTGAAACAACATTTTGGGACTCACAAAGGTGACAAGTTATTCAATTTTAATAAATGTAACCTTCCAAAAACTTCTAATATGATCTGTTTGTACTGTTCGGAATCTTTTGAAGACATTCAGTCATTGAAAAACCATTTTGAAACATTATATTACAATGCACATTAATTTTACAACAAGTTATTCCGCCATTGTTTACTTCCATTACTCCGTCATTTTCATCATCAATTTTGTAAAATTGCATTTTGGTTATCGGTATATTATAAAAGTTGTACTTGTATCAAAATGTAATTAATTTTTTTATATATCAATTATATCAATCTTTTCTTTCAGTCATCATGTAATATATATTTTGTTTTTTTTTTCATATTTCATTCTACATAATAACTAAATAAATGAACAAATAAATTATGTGTTTCATCTTTACCGAACCACAAATAGTTTATCTACTATTCATGTTATCTACTTGTCTACTTATCTACACATGTTTATTTACTATCCTATTGTCTGTTTCATTTTGTAAAATAATAAAGAATATTCATTTGTCAAGAAAAACACCCCACCCTTTGGGCAAATAATATGCACGCCAATATCCTACACATGGGCGGAGCTTAAAAAATGGCCGATTTAGTAGTTAGGTTACACGTTAAAGAGTGGGGGTAGAAGATCAGAGAACTACTGTTGGATAGGCGAATGGATCGCCATAAAATACCCGAATGGCTAGCTAGGCGGTGGTTAACTAATCGAGATTCTACTGTAGAAACAAATATTAGTTTTCACAAATGTCATCAGTTTTATTTTGTAAAACGAGTTTCTCTCATGTCACTCAATTAATAATGTTGTTCACATTTGATTAGATTTTTGCTAAACGAGAAAAAACTGGTTAATTAAAAGTTATCAAGCAAAAACAATCGGGTATTACTCTTAAACACTTTTTAATAGCTTGTTTGAGGTCTCACGCCCCGCAGCATCACCTGTAAACGGCCGGCAGATGATTCCAAAAGTGAAAGGAAAATAATTACGACCGCAACTGATATAACGTATGGACTGAAATTACTGCTTTCTTACGCGTGCTTATCACCTTCATCTCTAATAAGAAATTATTCCGATTGCACACTTATTATGCACGCTCCTCATCGCACATTGTTGCATAATCAAAACTGAAAGTTTTTTTTTCTCATTTCCTTCTTAGAACAAATTTGCCTGACGTGTCTATCAACCAACCCGAAATTTCGCGCTATCGATAGGGGCAAAACGTGCGGTCAAATCATTCGTGCATTTCTCTTTTTTGTCTCGTGACGAATCAAGCGAAAAGTGGCACTGTCTCAAATAACTCGAGAGTCGACCTTCGCAAACTTGTTTTCACCGCTGATTTCGATTGGAGAAATGCGCCCTGGCATGAAGTTAAGTTATGCTCGCGGAAAGCGTCCGCGACTTTGCCGCGGGCTATTGTGCAACACCTTATCAGCCGGAAGTCTCCTCCGGTGCCTCTTAAAGTCTGATAAAACCCTTACAAGATACATTGCGATTGTGCTTCGTTTTTTATCCCGTTTCTCGATTTTTCTCCTTCGCCTCTCCTTTATGTGAATTTACAATTGTAATACATTTCAAACCTTATTTCCTTCAATGATAACAAACGATTACAAATCGGAGCAGAGTGACAAAAAATTCGAAAGAAAAATGAGAAAGGTAAATAAAAAAGTTCATTGGGTAATAAATTTGTGGAAAATTTTTCCATGGTTATGTAGATTTTCGTTTACAAAAAAAAAATTGATAAATTATTAAATTATTACTTAGTGGAAACAAGTTAAACAAAACAGGAAACGCATTGCAAAAGTTGAACGGTTTATTATACGAGCGAAAAAAATGCGTGCACAATTTTTTGTTTTTTACATAAATGTTAAAATCGCTCGTGTGTTGCTTTTTTGTAATGACTTCTTTTTTTATTGTTTATCAATGAAGAAATAAAAGTGAAAATTATGAACGCTCGGAGGTGAATTTCTTCATCTTGTGGCGAGCAAAAAAAGTCGAGGAGAAAAAGAATAGTGTCGCATATAACAAAGACGCAAAGAAGCCGCCGCCGGCATGTAATAATTTTCATCCAATTATAACGGTAAAAGGTCACTTCTGTTTTGCGACTAATTAATTTCGCAACGCCTGGGTGTGTAGTCGCGCTTGAGAACCACAACTGCGTGAGGATTCGGAAGTTAACTGTTATTCAACGACGCCGGACTCTCCCCGGCTCTCTTTCACACCTGGCACGCAATTTGAATCGGCCCAAACTTCGAAGATTTACATTCTTTCGCAGGTGCTGATAACTGACCTTTAATGACCTTCACAACAAAATATACAAACAAATGAACCAAAATGAAGAATTGAACATTCATCAGCATAAAAAATGCACGAACGTAAATAATCTTATGTAAACAATCACATATGTAAACAAAAAATCAACATAATGGTTGAAAAGTGTTCAGACATATTTTCACTAATGTTTTAACCTCTTTTTTGTGTTATGTCATCGAACGAGAGTTAGTTGACCCGGGAGAGTTCAAAGGACGAAAAAAATAAGCTCCGTAACTTGGGGCAAACTTTTATTTCACGCCTAAAATCACGGCAATGCAAATCAAAGAAGATCGTCTGATAAAAAGATAAGGTAGAAAGTCTCGCAATGCCGTCGAAAATGCACTTGGCGCCATGGTTACGACACCAATCAGACTGCACGGTTTCTTGCCGGTCGAGTTTTATTGATCCTCGGGGGAATTTTTGTGAGTATTTTCTATAAAGTCGAATTATATAATTTGGAAATGCAAATTCAACGGAAACACAATATGTGATGGGAAAAGATTGGTCGGAATTTGTTTTTTTTTGTAGTCTGAGTTTGAGCAGGTTCTTGGATGTGGGTCAAGGCAGTTTCAACCGTCCGAAAGGTTAACAAAAATTAAGATTTACCTGCAAACACGACTGATGTAAGCTCATTTTGTGCTGTACATTCGGTGGGATAACTGTACCAGAGATTGAACAAGGTCAATGAGATGCGTTTCGTTCAAAAATTTTCCGTTTTTTGTAGTTCCAATAAAAACAATCGTTCAATCATTTCATTCCTTTCTCTCCCTATCATCGTTATTGTTTGCATTGTTTGATTTTTCATTGTGAAAAATAACATTTTTGATTCTTGGATTAAAAATTTGAAAATAAATAATCAAACAATGGGAAACACTGTCTTTTCTTGTTTTTACTCTCATCCTTAAAGTAAAAGTTTGCTAAAATACTCGACAATGTGTTATTTTCTCTGTTGTGAAAGCATAATAAATAATTAATTGAAATGGGAAAATCCAGTATCGCCGCGGGTTCAATCGTGCATTGAGCCATAAGAGAAAGAATTTTAAAAAATCACAAGGAAAATCACGAACCAGGGGAGAGACTGACAAAACATACAAGATTCTTTTTTTTGCAATTACCTCTCGGACAGGCGCGCAATTACAGTTATGAAAACTCGCTTCTTGCCACAATTACGGTCGCGGGTGTCGCAAAGGATATACAATTTTTGTTTGTTTACAGTCTTCGATCCAGTTTTATAATCCAGTTTTAGTTTTTGTTTGTTCATTTGTAAACATTTTTTCAAAGCACATTTTTATTTTTCGTGTTCTCGTTAATTCAATTTGACACTTTTGTTTTATACTTGTTATATTTTTGTTTATTTCATTCACCGTGTTACTTTTCATGTAATTTTTTTAATAACCTAGATTTTTCTAAAAACATCATTTTTAATTACTCGATCGTATTTGTTTTATTATTTTCACTTCTTCTATTTTTTTCCCTTTTTCGTATTTTATCATCTATTTTTTTGCTCGGTTTTATTTTTGACAGGTAATTAAAAGTTGGAAGTTTGAAATCTTTTTGAAGATGACACTCCACCGCAAGACAATCGCTAGGAAACATCGCAACCGAAAGTAATTATCGCTGTCATTATGAAGTCTTGTCATTACGTCCAATTGCATTGAAAACTCACGAATGTCAGCAAACAATGTGACAAGCTCGCTCATCTAGCGTAATAAAGTGACTTTTGTAATGTCAAACAAAACGGGAAAGTGAATTTGAATATAATGCCGTCGTGCACCTTTTATTGCGCTCAACGAAAATGAGCACGAAAATTTGTTTATTGATAGCCATCGATTCGGCCCAGGGAACCGGCTTCGTGATCCTCTTCATCATTGATTAAATGAGGTTCAATGAACTATGAAACTTACAACTTTCATGAAATTCAGTGCCATTAATTTTTAATCAACACACTGAATACACAAAAAATAATATTTCAAAAACATAAATTTTAATAAATTACTTATAAATTTCTGTTTTCAACATAATATCAGGGCAATTTGTTAATTTTTAAATAAGACAACAGTTTTATTGAAATTATCACAAATTTGAGTTGCGTTATGCAAGTCTTATCTACAATCAGTTCCCTTTATTATTTATACATTTTTCCCTTGGATCCGCATAATTTATTAACGTATTTCATGATTGTTACTTTCTTGCTTTTAGTGAAACCATTCATCAGTGTAATAAATTATGCCACAAGTAATTCTAAAGTGAAATATATGAAGAGAGAAAAATGGATTTTTATAATATATTTAACGGCACATTATCCCGCTATTGAGACACTGCGCTCTTACAAATGACCGCTTGGATGGAAAGGTATTCCTACAACCTCATACCAAATCTCGACTACGAATAATTTTTCAACCATTTTTTTTTTATATATATATAAAATACAAAACTTAATTGACAATCCAAAATTTTTCAATTATATTTTTTACATAATCAAAGCATTTTTTAACTTGTAATATTTTTAACTTTTATAATACTTGATGATAATTTCAATATAAATTTATCATAATTACCAATTTGTCAAAATTCGAAGTAAACAAACTGTTGAAATATAATTCTCATTGAGTAAAGTAGGTTGATTGACACGACCACAAATCTGTTTGTTTTTGATTGTTTATTTTGAGAGATTGTGGGGAGATCAATTTAATCGGAATTTGTGAAACGGTGTACAGTCTCCAAGGTCGAACTGATTTTCACACCTGTCATATTAGACTCATTTCGTAATTGATGTAAGCAGTTTTTGTATTGCCACAAAGTGAGTTACGGTACAATCTATTATCGTTTGGTAATTACTAGGTAATCCGGATGAACGGTATCCAGCACATTCCGCATATCAGGTTCGCGCACCACTACTCGCGCGAGCGTTCCACTAGAACGAGCCATTGCTCCGAGAGATGCAAGCTAATTGCGAGCAATACGTCCGAGTGTGTTTCGTTTTATAACGTTAAGGATTCAATTTATCAATACTGACACACACGTACGGTAAATCAACAACACACGCACTCGCAAATTCATCATCGTTTTAAGTGCTCTCGTCTCTCATTTTTTACGTTGCCAGACAAAATATTTCATTGCAAAAGTCAAACGTGAATTATTAGACCGATCTCATTTACGCCGTAATATTGTTTTAACTTGGAAATTTCTTTTTATCAAATGGAACGTGAAAAACAAATTAAAAACAAAAAACGTAGAATGATAGCAAAACGTAATACAAAATCCAATAAAAATAATAACGAATGGGAACAAACAATAAGTACAAACTAAAATGAATAAATAAAAAAAAGGGTAAAAGTAAACAGAGAGTGATCGAAATAAAAGATAATCATACTGACAAATTGAATATACCAATAAATGAGTATTCGAATAATTTAGAGGTTGGAATTGCAAAAAAGTAATAACAAATTGCGTGCAATAAATCACTGATCACTAATATAGTAAGCAGTGAATGTTTCAGAACAGTGGGATTTCGGATTTTTATTGGTCTGACTGGCGGCAATAGTAAGAGGTATTGCAAAATGGTATGCTGAACGAATATCTAAGTGCGAAGAACCCTTGAAGAATATGCGATTTGCGCGCACTTTGCTATGTGAGAATTTGAAAAATATGACAAGCGAACTATGTCGAAAGTCTGTAAAAGCTGTTTACTTTCCAGACCACTGGCGCAAATCAATATAACCAGTTTGAAATTTGATGTATCCACCCGAGTGCAAATTTTAACATTCGATGCTTCAATAAAATGTTCAACCCTTTTCTATAGGATATTAGATAACAATACTTTCAAATGAATGTTGTATCTTTTTATAATTCTTTTTTTTCCTTTTTTCAATGATTTTATCATTCGTTGATGAAAAGGAAAATTAAATTTATGATAATTGACTAATGGAATAGCCAAGCTGTGAGACCACGGAATTAGTCATCGGATCTTCACTCGGTTTGTTCCCAGCCGGAAGCTTCTTTGTCGTCCCTGAACTCGAGGAAAAAGTGCGCGCTTATTTTTCATAAGATTCATTCACCGCTGAAACATTCCTCGCTTAACGAGAAATTTCACAAATTTTACTAACAATGTTTTTGTAAATAATCCCCGATTTTGTAAATTTATTCCTTGATCAAACATTGTTATATTTGTACTCGTCCTTTGTTGACATTACGTTTTCATTTGTTTGGTTTTTTCATCTTTCTCATACTTACATCATTTCCTGAAACATTTATCACTTTTTTATTAAATCTCTTTTTTAACAATTTACTTGACGTTTGACCATTTTTATTAATAAATAAATTAATAAATTTTCATTAGCAATTAATTGAAAACTTTATAGTGAGCATTAAAAATAAATTGCATGAATAATTCATCAGAACTTCAACTCAAAAAGGATTTCTCAAAATGTGATTAGAATAAACATAACCGTCTGTCACGTAATTGCAGTTGAAAAAACAAAGTTCGAACAAAAAGGAAAAAGCACTGATGCAACGCTTTTAATTGCGAAAGGTTCGAGAGCCCGAAAAAGGGAAACGTGCCGGGATAACATTGTCGGTCATCGGTCTAATATGCTGTACGGTATTTTATCCTACTTGCTACATTCAACATAATAATAATTTAATAACTTTATATGATAGACGTTGCATTTCACTGAATAACGTCGGAATTGTGAGTCAATTCACAATGTATAAACTCCAAGAGACTGTATAATGATGTTAATTTATGTAACACCCTTTGTACATAATGAACATTTAAATGAAACAATTTGGTATGAAAAAAAAGTTGATAAAAGTTCATGAAAGACTTCATAAAATGTTTTAACAAATGTTTACAATGCAAACAATTTTGAAAAATTACATTTTGTTCGACATTCATCCTTTCTGTTCGCGCGTTCAAATCTCCAGCTATTTTTATTTACATTCCTTCATCTCCCGGTTGCGTTTTTTAACTATTGTTTACACTTTTGTTTACTTTCGTTTTCGCTGCGGAATCACAAAAAGGGAAATAAAATAAAATGATCAGCTATCGGGATGAAATTACAACGCAGCGTGAAACATTGTTCTCCGGGAGAACAACGAAGCAAAAGCGAAAATAGAATTAAGCGTGTGTTTCCTCAAACAAAAGATAGGGCAGCTTTTGATCGCGATACAAAGGTAAGAAAGCGTGGGACAACTGGTTTTGTAAAATTTGCGCGTGTCCGCGAGCAGCCTCGGTCGTTTACGTTTTTAATTCTTTCAGTTGAAATATCAACCTAAAAACAGAACGTGGAATTACGGCGAAACAAAGAATAAAAAAAGGCACAAATAATAATACGAGTCACTAACTTTTTTCCAAGAACGAAAAAATTAATAAAATGTTTAAAAGTTAAAAAAAAAATTTTTTAATGTAAAAAATTAAAAAAAAAAAATATTTGACGTTTAAGCAAGTGATGATAATGAATTAAATTAGACATTAATCAGAGTCATTAGATAATGAATGAAATGAAAAAGGATCATTCTATAAGGAAATAAAAAAGCGCATCTGAGTCTTGTATACAATTTGTACCTGTCTAATAAAATTTCCCACGATTCCCCGCGATTAACATGCAAAACAAAAGAAGGGTTTGTGTTGATTCAGTGCGGCGAATTTGATTATGTATATAAAACAGACTGAGAAAGTCAATGAGCTAATAGATATTGTTTCGTATGAAGCATACGTATACTCTATTTACACAAGGGAAATTTTTTCATGATTCATCGAATACCGCAAATTTAATTAGCAAAAACAAATTTTGGTGTTGCATTCATGTAACCGAATAGCCTAGTCCAATTTTATATTAACCCATTGCCTTCTGCTGACGCAATATTTTCAAAAAAAAAAAAACATTTTGATTCAAATAGTAAATCTTATTACAATAAACAATTTTTTAACTATATCTCAATGGATCTCACAATAAAAATTATAATTTGCATTAAATAATATGTCTTCGAAACGAATAAAATTTTTTGCAAATAATAAGAAAAAATGTTGATTGCAATTTTATTAATTTAATCGTGTAGATCACGAATACATAAAAAAAATTACTAAAAAGGTATTTCCTTTAATGTTCAGCAAGAATTGGGTTAAGCGAAATAAACCCAAAAGAGAATGTGAAAAAAAAAATAAAACGAAACAAAATTAAAAACAGGAATTAAAGTCATTCACTTCTTTAGTTTAGTTAGTAAACAGTTGTTTATATTATATGCAAATCTTTATTTTGCATGTAAATTTTTCTATAAAAATAAAACAAAACATCAATTCATTTTTACTAGTAGTAATTTACTTTTTATTGTCCAATTGAGTTTTTTCTGCACACCGAGAAATTCTAAACTCTAATAAAAGTAAGAGTTAAAGTTATTGAGACAGACAAAGATTATTCCATCGTCTTTATAAGAGCTTGCATAATGTCTTAACTTGGTATTCCTATGTAGGTGTTGATTTATCGCGCATGTTTCTACTATTTTATTGCTACAATTTTTACAGTAGTATTATTTCTAACCCCAATCTAAACGTTTGTCTTTTCACGTTGACGTAAAAGTTTTTTCAGGTTTGCGAGAAAAAAACAAAAACGGTTTTTTTCTGATATAAAAAATGATTACAAAGTAGCAAAAAGAAAAAAAAAGAAGTACGTACATAATTACGCATTATTCGGGTAAAAAAGAAAACCGTTCGATATCAAAACTGAACGAACGCGCAGGCACGCACTGATCGTAAGGAGGTCGCATAAAATCCAAGCATCAATTCGAAACACAATACTTATCGAACTGCATAACGTTATTAACGCGTCGTGCTTGAAATAGCGTGGCCAGTCGAGCGTCTTAAATCATACAGTTTTCGAAGCTAATAACGATCGCTCGCATGAATATATCGGCGACTGTGTCTCTCGGCTGAATCAAAACTCGCCTATCTAAACTCTGCAAGAGGTTGGATCTGATCTCCTCTCATCGTGCGGCGAGAAGCGCACTCTTATTAAGATCACATTAAGATACAGCTTAATGCTCGACTTGAACGAAATTCAATTCAACCCAGAAAATAAGTTAATTGGCGTTTCGACATGAAATACACTAATTGGAAAATTGCGCAATCAAAAAGTCGCGTCAAAAATGAATTTCAATCTTCGATTCCATCAATTGTTATTGTTTTTTCTTCATATTGCTTAAATCAGATTTTATTGAACTGGTTTCTTTATTCACAATCATTTTTGTTTGTTTTATTTTGTTATTCTTGTCTTATTAAACATTTTTTAAATTCTTTTTATATAAAAGATGTAATTTTATTTAAATTATATTTTAAATTCACGTTTACTTTTATGAACAATTTTAAATTCCCAAAAATTTGACCGTTAGAATATCAAACTTTTTTACATTTAAAAAAAATTCGAAACATTTGAAGAAAAAAAACGTTGAACGAATGAATAATTTCCGTGCAAATCGCATCTTATCGATTCTACAAGAAGAAATAGAATCGCGCGAACGATTTGACTTCTGCGAATTACTTGCGATTGTACGAGGAAATATGAAATTATACATTTTGTTTTGAGGAGAGGTGCATGAACCGAGAAACTGCGAGGCGGTCGCTTCATTTGCGCTGGCAATTTGTCTCGCGGATTGGCGCGGGAAATTTGTGATCAGCTATTCGAAAAAATGGTCGCTCAAAAGATCGCTTGAAAGAGAAGACGCGATGTAAAAATGATGAATCATAAACGGCCAATCAGAGTTGTGTATTGTGTGTCTGAGAGAACAAAAATTGTACGCAGGGTCAAAGGTGAATAATGATGGTTTGATATGCGCTATGGGTGGAACTGTCCGATTTGCAAATCGGTCGTTGAACTTCAGAAATTCACTACATAATAAAATAATTCAACTGAACTCAAATTTTCAAAATTTTTAATAAAATAAAATGCAAAATAACAATTAAAAAATTAATAAATAAAATATAGGGTCGACCGGGCTAAGACTGACACACGAGGTAAAATGTGACACCTTGAATTTTTTATTAATAAAAATCTTGATATTTTGCATATTTTGTTTTGTACACGGTTTCAGTGACTAATAATAATTTATAAAATCAATTCGAATCATTTGGAGTTGGAAAATCAATAATGTTATTAGGATTGTCACAATCACCCTGACGTGTCACTCTTACCCCGGTTGACCCTACATGAACTTTCGTTATCATATATTAATTTCAAGATGGCGAAAAATATTATATTACATTCTATAGAAAATATTGGCATTCGAATCTTCTTCCGTTAATTCAACTGTCAAATCCAAGATAGCTATTGAGCGATAATTTTTTTCTGTTCGATGATGCATTTTTATGGGACACCCGTTACGTGACTAGATACAGGGATCGTCGCCATCTTAAGACACCTCTTCAGCGCTGGATGTTAGAGGCGCGATCTCCGTCCTCGTCTGAGAGCGCGCCGTTTCCTTTTCTCTGCAGCGTGGAATGTCCGCAACGGATACACGGCGTTGTATCGTAAACACAAATACGCGACGGCAAAAAGTTCAATGAACGTGTGCAATACGGGCTCTCGGCGTTGCACGGATCTATGCGTGTCTTCTCTGTATCAAAAGGAAAAGGAGCGCGTAAGCTTCGCAAAGATGGTACCGGGCCTTTCGCGGCTTTATGAAGGACGAACGCTTCACGCTGACGCACTTTCTGCTCTAACGCCGACCGTTTCGCAATCACCTTGTTGCTTATGTTAATAGATCAATTTGTAAAATCAACTAATTGTTTATCACATTTTTCGTTCATGCAGTAGCTCATTTTTTTATCTTTTTTTTGCTCTGTTTCAAACTCTATTGTTACCTGAAATGTTACTTTCTTTTTGTTTTTTACATGTTATTGTTTACATAGACCTATTTAAATATGTGTACATTCTTGATGTTGTACCCTTTCAGTTTACATTTTATTGTTTACATCGGTCGTATTGCTTTGTTTACATTTTACTGTTTACATTGGTCGTGTTATTTAGTTTACATTTTATTGTTCACGTCGGTCATATAAGTTTGTATTTTTTGTTTATATTATTGTGTCTATCGTTTATTCTTTATTTACATTTATTGTTTGTATTTTGTTGATCTCTTATTTGTTTACATTATTTATTCATTACATATTTCATTGTTTACATCCGGTTCGTATTAAGGATGGACAAACAAAATGATGACACGCAACACGACGTAACAATGCAAAAATGTTGACGCAATGAAATCAGGAAATTTTGATATCCTCGACAATGGCGGCATACGAAATGAAATATTCAGTGCCGGTTGCCAAGCGTTGTGCAAGTGAAGAAAGTTTGATTCCTGTTGCTCGTTCTCAATTTTACCCATGACCGAATCGACGGCCGCGACTTCGAGTGGCCATCAGCATGACGTCATTGATGCTCTGACGTCGCGGGTTTTTCGGACAATTATGTAAAATGTTGAGGTAAAAACTTAAATAGAAGGTCTTTCAGAAATGTCTCCACACTTATTACTGATATCAAGTGGAGCACGCTCTGGAATCCCCGGGATCAATTTGCATAACAACAAAATAACTGTCTTTTCACAAGCTCTCTTCCTTGACCGAAATTTTTCATTTCAATTGTTCGAAAACAAAAAACAAACAAACAAACGAAGTAAAAAATCAGTAAATTAAAAATAAAATTTATAACATTTCGTTTTGAGAAAATGTTTTCTATGTAAAGTTGTTTACATGTGCCAAAAATATTGTTCATTATTTTGATGTACTTTTGAAACATGGAAATGAATTATTTATTCATTTTATGAATTAAAAAAATTGTCAAAATGAAAATAAAAATTTAAACTAAATGATATTTCATTTTGAGAACCTTTTTTATTATGAAAGGTTTATATAATTTTTTTGTTCTTAGAGTGAATTTTCACGAAGACAATAATCCGGCAGTTTCACACTCATAAAAAATTGAGCAGATGAGACACACAAATATGTTTACCATCGAATGACGGCGTTTCTCCAACGATGCCTATCTTGTGACAGCGTTAAACCCGGTAATTGAATTTTCATTCAGGAGAAAAGAAACGTGTAAAAATATATTATTTATCTTCTCAACCAGGTTACCGGAGTTATCTCCGTGGGGAATTTCCCGAATCATTAGCCGGGCATTACGTATGTGAGATCCGCGGAATAATGGTGCAGGTTTCTAGCTCTCTCGATAAGTCGCGAAAGACAATGCCTTCGAGCGCGGAGAGATCCCTCCGACGAGATTTATCGCGCGACATTGATAACAAAAACGCGAACCCTGCCCTTGTTGTCCGTTCGATCTTATGGACTGCAGAATTTATATTTAAACCATTAATCTTCAACGATATCTGCTTTTCCAATTCTCCATCAATTTTTTTTATAACAAAAAATAATTTTTAACAAATCAGTCTGCGATGGCAGAGTGTCTTAATTTGAAACGTCAATTCATTAAGGCACTGATATCCTGAATGAAGAATTTTTTTGAAACGACTTATAAGCATTGACAAAAAGTTGGTGAATTGAATGGTTTTTGCAACGCGACTTTCACGCAATTCCGACAGACGCTTTTCCAACGACTTCCGGGCGCTTCTGAACGGCCGTGAAAACGAGGTAATTGTGACATGGTTTAGTCGATTTCAGATTGTCGCTCCTTGTGGGATTTATCGGGAATCCGGAGGCGTTGCGCGTGGAATTTCTACGGTTAGGGGATTATATTGGTATGTAACAGGTCTATATGGGTCATATCAGATGACTTTCGGTATCTCCGGCTGAGATCTCAGGTGCATTCTAAGAATTTCATGACGAAGAGAAAAAGGTTTTGCTTGTATTTCGGCTTAGCTTCAACAGGTGTCAAAAAATTAGTGAAACTACAGAAGAAAAATATGTGCAAACGTCAAATCGAACAAGATGAAAACAACATGGCGGACGGAAAAAGAACAAAATTGAATCAAAAAGGTAAAAATATATTGGCGAAAGAAAAAGGAGCAGTTTTTTCTCATTGGCCTTTGAAGTTCTTGTTTTTGTAACCAAAAATAATCCATGGAAAAATCGACGATCGATTGTATTGAGCGCGAGCCAGAGGAACGTCGAGCGAGAAATGCGAATTCGTCGCTCGAGCAGGTAAGAAGAGTCGTACGAATCCGTGGAATGGGCCGAAAAAAAGGACGAAAAAAATGCGACCGAAGAGAAGGGGGGCTGAGAAAAATGCGCGCTCTTTCAGGCCGGCTGACTTGTTATTCATTGATGCGACGTCGCCATCAACCATTTGTATTTCTATTTTCCTGGCACTCATGGCGTTTCTTTGTGTCGCCGGTGTGCGTCTTCACCCCGTTTTGTTTTCCTCGCCACGCTTCGCTACGTGAAAGTTATTGACAAAACGATCGCCGCCGCTGAATCACGATCACACCCACTCGCGTCTGTCTCTCTCTCCCTTGACTTCTCAAAATTCGTGACGACTCGGTTATGCTAATTGTAATCTTTTCGCTACTAGATCTGCGACAAAGGCGTGTTCGCTGAATTCTTCCATACCAATTGAAAAATCAGCAAATTTTCAATTCAATTTATCATAGAATTTTGTACGATTTGTTGTTATTTTTAGTTTATTATACGCATAATTTATAAAAAAAATATTAATAAAATTGATTACCAAATTTTATCTCGAAGAAACAAACAAATATAAAAATATCTTTTTGGGATTCGAAATGCTAATATTGTTTTTTCTTACAGGTTTAGAATTTTGTTTTTATGTACGATAAAAATGTTGTAGTATCAATGGAAAACTAACTGGCAAATTATAATGATCGGGTAATTTTGAGCCTGTAATTATAGTCCATGAAGTGGTTTCGTTTCAATAGCAATTTGATGGTAATTGACAACAATTTGCAAGGAAAATGTTGTGATGTCAAAAAAAAAAACATTTTGTTTAGGAAATTTTGCGAAAATTGAGGTTATTATTGAAATTGATGGTTTTAATTGCCAACATTTAAATTGTTAGGTGAAGAAAATTTGAAATAGAAATTGCGATCGAATGCTAACGAAGCATGCAAATATTAACAAAGCAACAAAATAGACAAACATAATGTAAACAAAACCAGAAAATAATTGAAAATGAAAATGAGATAAGAAGATAAAGATAAAATTGATTTTTAACTAAATGTTCAAGGTCTAAGATGAAAAAATAGTATAGAGAATGAAGTTTTGAATATTTTTTTTCGGTCGATTCATTACAAAGCCGGTCTTGATCGGGATTGGAAAGTGAAATTGAATGCGAGGCGTGGAATGATGAATGCGGTGTATTTCGCCTGTTTGATGTTACACAAACGCGAACAATGAATACATTTGAATAAATTAGCGTCTGCAGGGCGTTACTCTTAGGATAATTGTTTTAATTTATAAGTTGTCTTATTGACTCAATACAACTCGCGCGACATGCATTTCCTCCAGCAAAAGAATGGCAGCTCTCGCGGTCCAGTTATTTATCGTCCACTTCCTATCAACTTTTTCATTCCGATTTGACAGGCCGATTTGATTTGAAACTTATGAAACATTCATAAACGAATTTACAAATCGACATTTTCATTCCACTAATCAAAATTCAACCCAAACGTTTTCTCCCCTGTTACTTTTTTTTTTTCACTTTCCGATACGCCGAACCCGATTTATATTTTACTTCTTTTTTTCGTTTATAAAATTTGATCGAAAAATGAATAAATTCATGTTTCAACATTTTAAAAGCCGCGATGAAATTTATTACAATGTCATTGTTCGGACAAAAACACAGGGAAGAATTGAATGCCAAGATAACAGTTTGTTTTCAATTATGTAAACAGTTAATAAATTTTGCGAACCGCGGAGCAACGCTCGAAAATAAAGTACAATGGTAGCAAAGTTCATCTGATTTATTACGTCACCGCGGATGGCCTTTCAACCATAATTCTAGAACGTAAGAAAGTGTACACGGGAGCCTCGCTTCATTATACATATCGCTATCCTGCCGCTGCTTTCGTGGCGAACGTGTCTTCCGCAATTTTCGCGCTCTGCTTCTTCGAAAAACCAATGTATAGTTTCGACCACAATCATTTAGGCAGATTTATGCAAATTACATCTCTTACCTCATTTTTTTCATCATTTTTTTCATCATTATACCAAGTCAGCAATTTTAATTTCTTGTAAAAATAACAAAATAAACTAATTAACGGTTTACAACATTTGTTTATAATGTTAATTATAATTTTGACCTTTTTCGAAAACCGAAACCAAAATGTAAAGAAACAATAATTTCTTATTCGTTTTTTAATTGATATTATTTGTTTTTGAAAGTGTAAACAAAACAATGTTTACAATTTTATTTTTTGAAATTCACCTGTCCAGACGAAAAAATTCTGAGAAAATTGTATTGACTTTTTGTTTCCCCCTTTTTATCTGAAAGGCCATTAGAAAGAAAAAAAGAAAAAAATAACTGTCACTTGAAGAATTTCCCCGGTGGAATTTCACGTGCGTCAGAGCAGAGACTTTTCCTTGCGGCATAAGATATACACCGGCGATTTTTGTGCTCGCTAAACTCGCGACCGAAGCGGCGTATTATGTTCTACGTACTCGTTCTCGTTTTCCTGAACTCGGTTCCTCCCGCAACCTCCCGTGCCTGGACGCTGACCCTCTCGCTTGTCTTCTCTCGATACGGCGCCGTTAACCAGCGGTGTTGCGTTGCAAACCGGTACGTAAAAATGCTCGCCTCTTGCCGGCTAGTTAACGTTACCAGTTTAGGCCTGTCAAATGGTGCAATCGAGCGTCTAAGCATTTTGACTAATGTCGCAACTTTTACTCCTTTCATCAAAATTTCATAATGAATCGTTCAAATTCCAACGAAAAAATTCAACTCAAACAAACTAACTTTTTTTCCACGTTTCAACAAAAATATAACAAAATGATTAAAATGATTATTGTATGAAACAAAAATAAAAAACAAAAATATAAACAAAATGAAGAATCGTAAACAATGTAAACAACAACAAATAATGCAAATATAAATATAAAATAAAACAAAAAAATGTAAATAAATATTATTAACAAAAAAGTTTGTTTTGAAAAAGATTCCAGCAAGGATTTTTCATGACTGAATAGTATTGGTTAGAGGTAAACCATTTTCTTCCCCAGGAACGCGCAACTGGTATGTATATAACATAACATCGGACAAAACACACATCAGCCCAAGAGAGTATAAAACCAAAAGTGCACGTGCAATTACAAGGCAAGTTGAAAAAGATGTTTACGAGTTTCCACCTCTCATGTACAAGTTTATATTGCACCTTTCCCCCACTCTTTGTTATAAAAAATGCTCGATAATTTTCACGTCAAGTCATTTATAACCCGATGGTGTAATGGGGATTTTTTTCTTTTCCTTTTTTCTGATAAGACGTATATCGAACGACGTTTTTCGCTGAGGCGAGTCGGAAAAGGAGTCTTTGTGAAACGAGTCTCGCGATATCAGGTATTATGATTCTAGTAGCCAAGTTCAAATCGATAATGAACTCGAAATCGCAGCTTGTTTTGCACTTGATTGGATGTATTTTTTACGTTTTGTTTACGGTTTTCTTCTGTTATCTTGCTTGACCCCGGAAGGCCCCTTTGTATTTTGAATAATCGGGGTGTTTGCATTGCAAACATTTATAGCGTGCAACCCAGTTAAGTTGTTATGTTAGAAAAGTGTGGCAAATCGGGTGTGAGGTAATGTTATAGTTTGTCAAGATCGTGCTGTATCTAGTGCAGTCATATAGATATAGAAACTCGAACAAATTTGCCAGGTCAAGCTTAGATTGTTTGAACTTCTCTTTTAATTTATTCAATCGAATCGATGTGAAAAAATGTAACACCTTTTCTTAACAATTTCATTGCGTATCAAATTTTAATAGTTTTCTCATTTTTATTTTTGACACAAATTACTTCCTTCTTATTTTGTACTGAAATGTCGTGTTGAAATTGTTAAAGTGAACATCAAATTTTTAAAATCATCAATAATAAAAAAATTATTTTTGACAAACTGTCAATATTTTCCCATGATCTGGATGTGTCTAAAGTCGAGACTCTAAACCGTCCAATTATCACTGACACACGCTCAGAGGCATTTCAACATCAACCAGAAAATTTTTCGAAAACGAAATAAAGCCTTCTTTCATAACCGCATGGTTTGAAAAAAAAGCATGAGACTTGACAAGAACACCATCGAGTTGTCAATTGCGGAATTGAAACGTACAAAGCGTTCGTGTTTTTTTCATCCGTCAATTTTCAGGATCGAGATGGAGTGCTGTGTCGGCTAATGTATTCCGACGCGATATTTCTCGGTTAAATTGGAAACTTTAAAGATCCATGTAAATGGGTGTACGAACGGTCGGCGATAACTGTACATTCAGAACATCTCGGCGATTGGAGAAATGAAGTCCAAGAAAATCTCGCACTTCATTAAGGTTTTAACTTTCAGAAACGTTTTAAAATATTTGAAAATATTCCAGCTGTCAAATTATATAAAAGAAAACAAATTTCAAATTTCACATGAATCATTTAAGCTAAAATAATAAATAAATAATTTTACAAACAATTTATTTTAACGAAAAAAATTGTAATAATTAATTTTTTTATGATACTAATTGTTTAAATTTAACAAACACATAATTGGATTGGTTTCGGTAAATGAAACAATAACAAGAATTTGTATTTTTGATCTAATTAGATACTACGTTTGTATGCTTTTCTCGAGGCTTTTGTATAAAACGTAATTTAATTTCTTCATTTTTGCTAAACAAAAGTTGTCGTTGAATAGGAACAATAATTTTTCCTTTTCAATGAAATGTATCCCATTTTTGTAACTTTTAATAGTTTTTACGTTTTAATTTTCATTCCCATGCACGACTGTATTATGTTTCAGAAAGTAAATAAATTGTTCGGAAATGAATAACATGACAATCAAATCTGTAGAAAATGGTCTCGAGTAAGTGAACGATTGTTGTATATAATCTTGATGATATTCATATTCGTAATAATTATTTCAAAACGGCAAACGTAGTGCAGATTTTATAATGACGTGAATGTGTTTTGAATTAGAAAGGTTGTCTGGGTGATAAGTTATGGTTACTTAGAGGCACATTTGCTTTGATATTATAATTAGTAGGTTAAAAGGTAGTTTAATAAACATTCAGAATTGGCATGTTGATGGTTTGTAAACGCGTGATCCAAAGCTGGTGGTCGCGATTTTATTGCACGGCATCAGTTTGGAGCAAATAAACTTCATCGGTTGAATATTGCGTTCATCCTTTTTTCCCCCCACCAATTAGATCGTTTAATTTTATTTATCGACGATTAAATTGTTTCACTAAATCGTAAAAGGAAATGTGATTAAGAAAAAAAGAATTCACTCACGATCAGATCGTGGATGATTGATATTATTCGTTGCAAACTTGTGGGAAGATCAATTATCTGACGTATAAAAAGAATCAATTATTAATGGTCTTGCAAAAAAAAGAAAAAAAAATCAAAACGAAATTTAAGAAACAAAATCAAGAGAACAAAATCAAATAAAATGTTAATAAAAAAAAAGAAGATGAAAAAATTTAAAAAACATAAGAAAGGTGAAACAAAAGAGCGCGAAAAATGGAACCCAATCTTTATTTTCATTTAGAGAAAACAAAAAGTGAAAAAGTGTAATCTTTCGAAATCGGATAGAAAGCAATGCGACAGGAATGCAAATTTATCAGTGCGTAGTGCACTAAAAGTAAGACTTTTTTCAAGACCGTCGGGACGTTGATTTTTTTTTCTATAAAAGACGAGCGGCAGTGGATATGAAACGAAAATAAAAAGGGGCAGCGAAGAACGCGAGACCTAAATTTACAAAGACAAAACAGGTAGGGAAAAAAGCGCAGCCGAGAAAGTGGCGAGATGAGAGGAAATAAAAGAAGAGGAAAAAAAATATGTGAAGGAAGAAGGGAGCTGAGAAAAATGATACGGCGGAATGACTTACCGGGCGTTGATGTTGGCGCATCCGGCGACGTCGCAGCGAGGCTGCCGAGAGTGCAGATCGCCGCGACCGCGAGCAGAAACCATCTTTGCTGGATGCGCATCCTACCGCATTATTGGCGAACGGAGTATGCACACCTTGGTGTCGTCGCACCCACCTGAACTAAAACTGTCGAAACGCGGTGAAGGAACGCGCACTGCAGAGCACACTAAACTGACGAGCCCGATCCGTGGCACACTCGTCTGGAGCGTTGCGCGCCCGAGCGACGAGCCTTATTGCGAGCCGCGCCGAGGTCCGAGCCAAAGTGGTTTGGTGAGCGGGACACGACTATTGCCTTCTCGACGCTGCTCTGCCTTTCATTCCTCCTCTCTCGCGACGGCCAATTTCTCTATACTAGGTGCTCCGAACGCGCTGCCGAATGGACCCGACCAGTTAGACGCTCATCCGTGACCTTCATTTTTGTTCCAGGGCTAAGAAGATGGCCGACTTGCGCGCTTTTTCTTCCCTCGAGATCACACTTTTATGACGCCAAGCTATCCGGGTTAATGAGATGGCACAAACAGTACCATGGCAGCGCGGGTTTGGTCGATCGTCATCGCTCCGATCGTCCTTTTCTTACGCCAAATCGTTTCGTGACGTTTTTCATTTATTTTTGTTTCTACACTTTTTTTCTTTCACAATGTAAAACTAGACAAATTGTAAGGGCTGACAAATTTCACGATGAAGAACCAAAATCAATTTTTATTATTTTTGACATAAAAATCGGTTTGAATTATAATTGTATTGATATAAATGATAATATTACAGTGAGGAATATTTGTTTGTCAGAACATTTTGTTGAAATTGAGCGATTAGAATCAAAATCCGATGATGCGGGGCACTTTCCGACGATTTCAGGACATAAGCTACTTACAAGATTGATTGAATATATATTATGTAGAAAATATGGTGTAAAAATACTTTTTGAAGAAAAATGTCAGTATTTCTTGAGAACATCAGTGTTAACAATATATTTTTGTATGTTTTTATTTATTTATTCCAAGAAACATTTTTAATTAAAAATATTTTTCTGAGAGAAAATATTTGTTAGGAACTTTAACTAAACTATTTAACTGTTTCAATTAATTAATATTTAAAGACAAATTCTTTCAAAGAATTCTTTAAATGTCGTTTTATAAAAGTTCAAACTCTGTTCTCATAGTTATTTTTACATAGGGGAAAGAACATTTGTTCAAAAAAAGAATCGAATATAATACTTAAATTATTATTGAAGACTGAAGAGAGCGAAAAAAATGTTAGAAAAAAAACATTTTCATGTTACTCTTTATAAAATTCGATTCCAATTAGATTTTATGTTTTAAATTGAACATACAATTTCGCAAAATAGGTCTTTTTGTAATTTTTAATAATAATCAATCTATCAATAAACTCCCGTCCACAACCGATTTTGTAAATAATTTACATAAAATAACTTTAAAAATGATATCGAGAGATTAATTAGACAGATATTAATAATTATTATTATAGAATTAGTCAATAAATGTAGAAGCCGATATAATTAATTATCATTTGAAAAAATCTGTTTTTGCTATACTGCACGTTCCCCCTTAAAAAAAATGATAAGAACGATAATAATTTAATTCATTCATTACTGGTGTTCACTTTTGTTAACCCAGGGGAAAATCTTTAGATAAAATCAAAAATGAAATGTGAATAAACTTTTTTGCATTATTCAGTTGTTTTGACAATTGTCAACCTTCCTTTTTTATGCAAAGGTTTTCAATTCTATTTTTTTTTTTTTTTTGTCATTTCTAGTCATCGACTTCCTGTTTTACTCATCAACAATCAAAACAAATGTCTAATTAGAAATTCGTCGCGCGTTTCGATTGTCTATACAAATTGATTGCTCGCTTCATCTTCTTTCAGGTCTTGTTTCAATCGAATCGGTTTTGAAAATCCCAGAACCATGGCAGAATTTCAATGTTTTACTGATTTGTAAAAACTACTATGCATACATACTATGATTAAAATCTGTGAATCAATGTATGGCGTATTATGCAAAATGAAATACAAATCAACTTATAGTAGACATAAAATATTTTTTTCAAATGGGAAAATGGAATCGAATAAAAAACAAATTCGCGAAACATCCATCAAGAAATTGAATAGAAAACTGAGCAATGAAATTCTGCACGGTGAATGTTCCATTTTTTCACTTTTTTAAAATGATAAATAATAAACTGAAATAAATAACAATAATTGATTGACCGCAAAAACCTATTGCCATCAGGACGATTCCTCGAACTTAATATCCGACCAGCAAAAGCGAAATAACGCGGTCAAAGCGATGGATTTCAGAGCGTCGCTAGTTTTTTTTTTTTTTTTTTTTTTTGCGTCACGCCGCGTTTATTGAAATGTAACTCACGAGCCTCGCGGTGAACCTAACTTGGATGGCATTCTCTATGATTGCAAAATTGTTACGATTAATGTCAGCTGCAAGGTCGACACTACTGATGTACATGCGTGTAATCAGGTTGACTTTCATTTGCTCAGGAAATCTTTTCTAAGCCGGAGTGCGCGATTAATTAAAACGAAAAAGTCTCACTGATAAAGTGCGCTGTAAATTACGCAGCTAAGTCAGTCGGAAAGATCGTTGCCGTATTCAGGGACGCTTGTTATAAAACTTGTTATTCATTAGGGCGCTCTGAACTAAGATTAATTCATATTATCTAGTGTACATCATTATCGCCAAGTTGGAATAAAAAAATAATATTGAGTGAAAAAAAAAGAACTCAATTGTATTTCATATAGAGTATACGAATTCCTAAACATTTTCCAATTTTCATTTAAAGCACAAGAACACAACATAGTACATTAAATCGAACGAAATGATTTTATAAGTTTTCAGAGAACCTTTACAAGTACCATATATGGTTCGGTTAAAATCGTTTTTATTATATATATTTTAATTATAATTTATAACAAAAGAAAAAATATGACATCGTCGTGATTAAAACAAACATTGATAAATATAAAATACAATTACATTTTGGCATGATTACAACGCGTTATATACTCGATGATCAAAATTCAACTTTACAAAGATTATAAAAATGACGAGACAGTACAAGAAGATGGTAGAAGACCTACTTGAACATTAATGTATGTTATTGTAATATGATTCGTTGATATGTTCTTTCAGTGAGTTAAAATCTTCAAAAGACTCTGAGCAGTACAGACAAATCATATCGTAAATCTGTTGAGTCTTTTGAACGGTGCAGTTATCAAATTCGGAATATTTCTCTATGTGATGAGTAAAAACATGAATACTCAACTGTTTTGAATACATGAATCTTTGTTCGCAAAGTTTACACGCAAAAAGCCTCTCACCTGTGTGTAGTCGAACATGTACTTTCAAATAGCTTGACGAAGTGAATTTTTTGTGACAGTATTGACAGTGAAAAGGTTTCACACCTGTGTGACTTTGAACATGATAATTTAAACCGCTCTGCGTTCTGAGTCGTTTGTGACAAACTTTACATTTAAAAGGCCTCTCATCACTATGAGTTCGAATATGTGCCATCAGAATACTTGGTGCACGAAATTTTTTATTACAATGTCTACATGTAAGTTTGTTATCGATGTGAGCTTGAATATGCATATTGAAATAAGTTACATCCGTGAATCTTCTTTTACAATATTGGCAATGAAGAGGCTTTTCACCTGTGTGACATTGAACATGTCGTCTTAAAGAATTCGACGTGAAGAATCTGCTTTTGCAATACTCACATTCAAAACGTTTTTCACCGTAGTGAATTAGAAAATGATTTCTCGCACTTTGTGACGTAGTAAACCTTTTTTGACAATATTGACAGTAATAAGGCTTCTCACCTGTGTGCATTCTGATATGAATTGTCAGAGATTTTTTTAATCTGAAATTTTTTCCGCAATAATTACAAGGGAATGGTTTTTCACCCGTATGTACCGTAACATGCTGTTTTAAACTAGATGGAAAACTGAAGGTTTTGTAGCACTGGTTACATTTATACAGATTCTCATATTGATGAATTTTTGTCTGTATTGTTGAATTTCCAACCATAAAATGTTGCAGTTTTGAAAGTCTGTATTTATCAAACAGTCTGGTACGGGCAGCCATATCTGGTAATTGCAGAATATGATGGTCCTTATTTCATGGTACCTAAAAAATAAATTAATCAAAAATATCTAAACTTGAATCGTTTTTCAAAGGTGTCATGGAAGAGAGGGAGAAAATGTTATACAAAATGATATGAAATGTTAAAATTAAAATATTCAAAATATATAATTTGTTAGTTTTAAAGCAAACAAGTTTACAGGCATTGAAAAAGTCATGTTTATGATTCTGATT
This sequence comes from Trissolcus basalis, assembly GCA_025266255.1. NCBI lineage: Eukaryota > Metazoa > Arthropoda > Insecta > Hymenoptera > Scelionidae > Trissolcus > Trissolcus basalis. The sequence goes on from JAAMPD010000063.1 coordinate 63,622, forward strand.
TAAAGAAATTCTCTTATAACCTATGACTATATATACAACTCTCCTTTTGTATAAACAAACTAGCCTGCTATATCATTTAATTATTTATCAAAATATTCAATACATAATGTATCTGTATAAATATAATAAATTGTTACCTGCACAGATGCAAATGTTTATGGTTAGATTCTTTTTTGTGTCAAAAGTCTTTCTTTGTTGAAAATGACACTCTCGCTCTTGTTCTTCTTCTTCTTCCCTTTAGTGGCTATGAGAGTATACTTCTCTCGTACGCCAGGACCAACTCTCGCTCTTGTTGACTGTTCGAATTACAATGGATTTTTGAAATAAGATACTGCTTACGCGATTATTCGCTATTTTTGGCGGAAAATGTCATTTATAGATGGCGCGCGGTCGTAATAACAAAAATATGGAGGGTACAAACGAATTTGAATATTTTTAATTAGAATAAGAATGTTTTATTTAGAACTAATTGCAGACTGTCTTAAATTTTGAAACATTCTAAAATGTTATTGTTTTTTTTTAATTTAAAATAATAAACAATAAACTGAACCAAAATATAACTTCATATTGTTTGAATTTTTTTAATTCCTATACGTTTGTCAACAATTTTCAATTGTTAAAGTATTTATTTAAAACAACTTTGATTTATTGTTCATATTTACGTTATTTTATTGAAAATATTTTATTTGGTGATTATTCTTTAATTTATCAATTTTATTGTCAAAAACAAAGAAAATGATAACAAAATGAATATAATTGCAGATTTCATATGACAATTATAAGTGATAAATGAATTTCAGTTGTCTTCGTTTGGATGGAGAAATCTCAGCGAGGAGAAAAGCAAACGGTTTTTTGTTTCGTGACAGAGCTCACGCACTTGCGTATCTTTCAGCGCAATTACACGGCAAAGAAAAACGTTTAAGAGGTCGCTGCGGCTTGAGATTTGCATATTGTTTTGTACAAAAGAAACCAGATTGCAACCGATTAGAAAATTAGTTCATCCATATAAAATCGTCAGCGGCAAAATCATTTGAATATGGAAACGCAATTCCACACCTGTTAATGATTTTATAATCGCGTTTAAATGTTGTCGAGAATCAGTGGCATTCTATAAACAATATCAGAGAACATATTCAACACGTATAAATATTTATTACAAAAATATTTACAAATAAATTATTTTGTTTGAACTTGAGGCTTTTGAGAAATTCATTCGATCAGTCTTTGCTCAGATGAATATATCAACATTCCTTAGAACAATAGATAAACATCAATTTCGTTCAGGAAATTATCTAATTAACAACTAATTAACATCTCATCCAACTAAAATTGATTAATTGGTTGGATTAAATTCATTTACACCAGTTTTGAAACTACATTCCCATCTTATAAGAAAAATTTGATAAAATTTCTATAAAAACATTTTCTTTTTGATTCTCCGATTTCATCTAATAGCAATGTCCGAGCACGATCGGAAAAATTCCTGATCACCGCAACCGACAGCCTCGGAACCGTCGGCGCAAGTTCCCCAATTATTGCCGCAATGATAATTCCATCGAAGGACACAGTGCTCGCACGTCAAACCATCTGGGAGATAACCCGTTACGTTGTGGTAGCCGAGGACATCTTCGTGGACCTGATATTGATAAGAGCCGTTCTCCAGCAGGATCGGATATTTGTCGAAACATTCATCAGATTCTATTTCGTCCTCGGAACTCAGAGGGCATATCGAGAATTCAAAGTACCCTTTGTGATTTGCTGTTAAGATAGTGTCCAGCTCAATTTTTTGTCCCTGCTTGTAACTGCAATTTGAATGCAAGCTTGATATTATTTTGAACATACCGGGATTTTATCTATGATAAATTGTTTAGGCGAAATATACTTTTTTTTTTAATTTTTTTGGGCAATTCTTCGATTTTTGTATGATTTTTTATTTCTATTTTTGAAGTTGTAGAAATTTTAATTGAAGAATTAAAAATAATGATTAATAAAGATGATTTATTAAAATTTTGTAAAAAATCAAAATGAAACAAATACCTTTCTACAATGACGCCCACGCCGTAAAGTCCTCCATTTTCATTATCTCTCGGTTGTGGATCAGCGTAGTTGTCACCGCAAACACCACACTTTCCATCATTTTCATGGTACTGTATCTAGAAAAAAATACGAAACGTTGTAAACTTTTACACTTTTAAACGTGAAATCAAAGAAGTTTCATTTTTTAATAAGTGAAACAGTGAAAAAATTGATTAAAATAAAACTAAGTTTGAATGAATGTTAAATACCCCGAAACCACCGCAAAAATTTTGATTGTCGTTATAATTAACAGGAGTATCAAATCCTCTTCTCCAGGCACTTCCTCTGTTCACTGGTTGCATCAACATCCCATGCTCACTGCTCCGGCCAATTTGCAAAACCACAACCATAACAGTGACTAAACGGCTTAATCGCTGCATCGCAAAAAGTAATACAAATTAAAACAAAATCCAACCGCCAATTAAATTCAGATCAATTATTTTGAATTATCCAATTAGGAGTGTTTCAAAATGACGCGCACAACCAAATGAATAATAAATAAGTGACTTGCAACTATCAAGATCGATGGGAATTGAAAATGTTGTCAAAATTCCGCGGGGATGAAAACTTATATACCGCGATAAGACTGATAAAGGATCGTGAAAAAGAGCACGTTATCGCCCACACAATAACGTGAGATTTAGAAGTAAGATACACGCTAAGTCGTAAACTCCAGTTTGACATTTTTTTGCAAAAAAAGCCAGCACACGCGGTTTCAAGCGAAAGAGGATAAGAAATTCTGCGATCCTACCGTGCCGCTTCAATGGAATCGTTTCTGGCTTCCAGAATGGACCAATTTTTTTGAGATTACCATCGTCGTAAATTTGTCTGCCGGATGAGTATCAACTTTCTGCGAACTTAACGTATCATGACGTCACAATTAAACTTTTGTCATTGAATTACTAATCGGATGATAAGGCAGATAAATAATCGACTTGACGAAGTCAACATATTATTCATTCGAACGCGCACACCGGTCAATAAATTATGAAACTCCAGACCTGATTCGAGGGAGACGCAAATTAAGAATAAAAAATTTTGTGACGGGTGCAAAAAATTCTTCTGGACATTGTTTTCTGGTAACAAAAAGTGTTTAATCAAGTTTAACAACAAACAAAGTTACAAAAGAGTTGAGCTGGTTAAGAAAGCAAAATTTCAACATGAAAATTGAAGTCGTGCACTAATCTGTTAAATTGAAAGATTAAGAGATTGAGATGTCAGAGCAAGTCCGGAAGATTTCCTGGCTGCCGCAACCCAAGCCTGATTTTCCATTTGAGCAGTATCCCCAATTATTGCCCGCTCTGTAATGCCACCTAAGAACGCAGTGCTCGCAAGTGAGCCCTTGAGGCAAATACAGGCCGGTTTTAAATTGAGTGCCACGGGTCACTTGGAATTGGTAAGTTCCGTCTTCCAGTTTCAGTGGGTATTTGTTGAAACACGCCTCGCTCTCTATGTCCTGTTTGTTCTTCAGAGGGCATAACGAGAACTCCACGTACCCTTTATGATTAGCGTGCAGCACAAAATGAATGGGTATTAATTGACCCGACTTGTACCTTTTGAAAAAGAAAAAACCAGTATGATAACATCCCAATTTCCAAGTTATGATTGTTGCAAATTTGAATATTCAAATTGTAAAAATTTACACTTTAATTTTTAAGATTTAATATTTACTGTAAATAATAATAACTTATGAAAAATAACTGACATACTTTAAGCTGCAAAACGTTGTTTAAGTTATAATAATTATAATTAAATAATTAAATAAATATAAATATAAAAAATAAAAAGTAAAGTATAATTTTCAATGTAATTCGAATTTTAATACAACTGTAATAAAAATAATTGAGAAATGTACGAATCAGTTGTTACGATTGCATTTTTACGGCGAAATAAAAATAAAACTTTGTCACAAATTAAAATTGTAAGTATAAAATGTTTCGTTAGATTTATTGAAATTACCTGTTGACAATGGTGCCAGTTCCATAACGTCCTCCGTTTTCATTTGGTCTTGGCTGAGGAAGTTCGAATGGGTCTCCACATACTCCACATTTTCCTCCATACAATGGATCGTGGATCTAAGATTAAAAAGATTAAATAAAACATAACAATATATACGAGGAAAAAATATTGATAAATAATTTCATGGTGTCAAAATATTTCTTAATTTTTCTTTTGCGAAGTTTAAATGTTTTCCATGAAAGAATCTAATTTTGATTTAAATAAACATGAAAAATTTTGCTTACGGCTCCTCCTCCGCAATTAAGTCCATTATCATCATAATTGTGTGGCGTTTTAAAGTTCTTTCTCCATGCACTTGACCTATTGACTGGATCCATGAGCATCCCATGGCCGTAAGTCACCCTTAAGTGAAAGAGCGCAAGTAACAAGAACGGTATAACAATTTTTGGCGCGATCATTTTGGCTGATCGATTCAAAACTATGTTCAAAATGGGACATAAACTTTTCTTTTATAGAAATCATATCGTTCAAAAAAACGCATCAATTATACAGATCTTATAACAAACAAATTCACGAGAAATTACCAATTACAAACGAAAATTTGGCAAATCGGTGAAATTAAAGTACGGTTAACGTTTCGGTGTATAAATAAATAAAGATTCTTTTGCTAATTGGCCCATTGTTTATTAATTTTATTTGTCTTTGTAAAGTAATAAAAAATTACTTTTTTCAACTCATTGTTTAATTGTAATTTTATTTGAAATGATTAAATAATTTGTTTCGTTTGTGTTCAAATTGTAGTTGTTTTTATATGTTAATTATATTGAAAATGTTTTATGCAAAAAAGTTGAAATTATCAATATAGTATTATAGATTTTACAATCGATTGATTGATTGAATAAAACATTTGAAATATTTATTACATTCCTTATCATTATATTCTAATGAAGCTGACAAAGAAATCATTGTATTTTGAATTACTCATATTTGCAGTTCTTTCGCAAAAGGAATTAGATTTCATGATGCCAAAATTCTTCTGCGATTACTATCATATTTCATCATTTATTTCATTCCAGGGAAAATAGAAGAAAAAATTTGTATTTAAAAAAGAAGAAACGTTTTCGGATTTCGAATTATTTTAATACTATTATTTTTTTGAAGAAACCAAGTGAGTATGTTTTTTGTAATTATGCTTAAATTACAATTAACTTTTTTAAGTCCTTTTTAATATGATTCTAATAATATTCTAATAAATTTTTTTATATAATTATGCATAATAAAATTCCATTTCTTAATAATAGAATAATTATTTCAATTCACAAGCACTTATTTGGTTTTGTTATCAAAACTTCTAAATTTTCGATCAAATCGTGACATGTTTTTTTAACCATCTGATATAAAGAATTGCAAAATTGTTTTGCATTTTGTAATTCTTTACTTTCAATGACATTTTTCATAATATTACTTTAGCGTAATTTGTTTCTTTACATATTTTCTTTTTTGGGTTAATTTCAAACTGGTGTCAATATCAAATGGTGTATGGAATAAAAATAATACTGATTTTGAAACAAACGACAAATATTTGAACGCTTAAAATTATTTACTATTTTCATGATTAAGTTCATCATCATTATCATAGTTATAATATTTTGATAAAAGTATCATCATCTTTAATAATCAAAATGAAATGAACAGTATGTTGATAAATAAAATTGACAAATTTTATTTTGAAAATGAATGAAAATAATCGTTTTTATTATTCTTTACAGTTATTTAAATACAATAATCAATATTGAACAGGAGTGTCGGACATAATCTTACAGTTCGTGCAACATTTAAATAGTCACTTTGTTTATATTAAAATATCGTGAACACTTTTTTAGTTTTTAAACGATGCAGTCGTCTATGACGTAGGTCATTGAATGACATATGGCAAACATAATCAAACCCGCAGAAAATAAAAGTTACAATTATGTGATCATAAATATATGGAAGAAGGATGTCAATGAAATAATCTTTTACATGTGTATAGTCTTCAAACTTTATCAATCTGTCTCCACCAGTCATGGCCTTTAACTTTAACAGCAGTTAATTGTATAAAAATATGTTAAACGCTAATTGTTACACGACAACAGTCGTTTCTGACTCTGGTCATTAAACAACGTATCTCAATCTCAAATATAAAAAAGTACAAAAAATGAACATCGCGTAATTTTATAATTATTAAATAGGAAAAACGTGAATGAAGTACAGTTCTCTTTAGAAATGATTTCTGCCCGAAGCCTTCAACTTTAACTGATAACTGGTATGCGTAGATGCAGATTGCATTTGGTTCCTCGATAATAGCCGCTGACGGTAGTTCAGCAGTGCCTTCGGAGCTTTAGGTTTTTGTTTCGAAAGTGGGACCACCTCGAAATGCGTAGTACTTCCGGAAGTGCTGGCAACAATTTTCACGTCATCCGTACGTTGTCGTTTCTTTGTTGTAACATCTGAAAAGCTGTTGCTAAGATCTTCGCGCCTCCTCTTCAGTGATGTAACTACTGGAATTTGGGTTTTCGATGATTTATCAACTTTTTCGTTACCTACGCTTTCGTCGCGTTTCCTCTTGTTCTGCACAGCCATTTCAGTCTCAGCGGACCTCTTCTTCACTTTCTTTGGTTTTTCTTCGATCTGAATGTTTTCCACTAGTTTCTTTTTATTGGCTTTCTTCGCAGTACTCTTATCCTCACTCTTATTCAACTCAATACTATATTCAGGAGGTACCTCAACGTCCAAAATCTTGACAATTTTTTTCTTCTTCGACTTCTCTTTCTTCTCCGCAACTTCGTCCGTTTCGTTTTTGTGTTTCTTATTCTTCTTCTGAATTTCCTCTCCCTCATTCACAGATTCCGTTTCTTTGTCTCGGTTCGTTTTTTTCTTATTTTTCTTGTTCTTTTTCTTTACTTCCTGTGCCTCTTCTTCAACTTCTTCATCTTCTTTCATTTTGTTCTTTTGTTTCTTGCTCTTCAATTCTTCTACCTTTTCCACCGCTTTAGCTTCTTTTTCTTCAACTAATTTTCTGTCTTTCTTTTTCTTCGCTATTTCTACCTCTTCTACCGTTGTAGCTTCATCTTCCTCAATTACTGTTCTGTCCTTCTTTTTCTTGTTGGACTTGTTGAGACTCTCGTTGTTGGTCACGGTAGCAGAAACTTCAGAGTTAATAATATCAATCATCGTTTCACCAAGGGACTTCTTCCTTGTCTCAGACTTTTTGAAAGATTCCTCCGGCAGCTTGATGATCGGCTCAGTTTCATTCATCTTCGATTTTTTCAGAAGTTTTGTCACAGGCGTTTCCGAGCCTTCTGACAAAGTTTTGCTCAGACAGGATTTGACTTTCTGTTGTTGTTCCACTGGGCTATTTTCTTGTGGAAGTGGCAAGCTCACGTTAACAGACTTTCTAGATTTTGATTTTTTGCTTACAGATGTGTCAATATCTGCGACGAGCAATGTACTGTCCAAGGAACTGACGTTCTCGAAATTCTTAGATATTCTTGAAGCTTTGTTTCCGGTGTTGGGTGTGCTCATTTGAACGTAATTAGTTAGGATGGACTTGATTACTGGTTTTCCACGTTTGGTATGATCTTCTTCTATGATGCATGACTCATCGTAGTTCATAATCTGAAAAATATTATAACAATTTAATTTATTGCCATTTTTAAATTTACAAAATAATAACTTGGATATTTCATCTTACCTCGTTATCATCGTCGGAATCCAGTAAGATGGTTTTGTCGATCTTGCTAATCGACTGTCTTGACTTGGTAGGTTCATCGATCTTTGCAACGTCCGATTTCCTCTTCTTTTCAACACTCTTCTCCAGCATCTCGGTCTTCTTTTTCTCTTCACTCTCCTCTTCTTCTTCGCCAGTGTTCTTATCTTGACTGTCCAAAGGCTCACTTTCTTCATCCTCATCCTCTTCACCAGTGTTCTTATCTTGACTGTCCAGAGGCTCACTTTCTTCATCCTCATCTTCTTTACCATCTTCCCCGTTGTCGTCTGATTCCTCTTCCTCTTCTTCGCCTTCATCCTCTTCCTCCTCCTCGGAAACTTCATCAACAATGAAACCGTCCAAATCGCTGTCGTCCTCATCGTCAGAACTCTCGGTCTCTGAAGCTCTGATGTCATCCGCAATAACATTATCATCTGAATACTCGATGATCGTTTCGCCATCCAAATTGTACTCTTTCAAGATGTCGGCGTCCATCTCATCCAGAGACTCATCTTCGCTTTCAGAGGCGCTATACATAAAAGTTGGGATCTTGGCCTTGGAGTCGTTCAAAGACTTTCTTTTCGGTTCAGTCGACTTGTTCAGCGATTTGTTCAATGACTTGTTAGATTTCGAACTCTCATTGATCTTGAAATCTGCCTCAAGGGATTTTTTCACCCTTCTCACACCAGATTGGTCGATCTCGCCAGAATCCTTATCCTGACTGTCCAGAGGCTCTTCTTCCTCATCGTCCAGGTCTTCGTCCTCCGAGGTAGTTTTGTCCAAATCCTTCTCATCAATGGAGACTGACTCATCTTCATCGGAATTCATATCCAAAGGCTTGGCGGTCACAATAGACTCAATGAAAGTGTTATAAGTATCAGGCTCATCTTCATCGTTCTCGTTGTCCTGAGAGTTATCAAATGATTTGTCAGTATTTGAAGTCTCATCCTTATCTACCTCACTCTTATGTGACTTATTCAAACTTTTTCTGGATGAAGTTTCAAGTTTATCTTCGGCCCTCTTGCTCTGATTCAAAGATTTCCTTGACTTGGAATCCGCTTCTTCTTCGTCGACCTTCTTGCTGGAATTCAAGGACTTTCTGGATTTTGACGTCTCTAACTCTTTCTCGGTTTTACTTTGATTTAAAGACTTTCTAGTCTTGACGGATTTCTCCTCTGCCTCCTCCTGCTCTTCTTCACCTTCTTCTTCAGAACTCTCCTCTACGGACTGTTTCTTCAGAGACTGTCTGGATGTCGACGTTTCCAATTCCTTCTCGACCTTACTTACATTTAGCGACTTTCTGGTTTTAATCGATTTCTCTACCGGTTCTTCTTCTTCTTCCTCAGATTCTACTTCCATAGATTGATTCTTCAGAGATTGTCTAGATTTTGATGTATTTAGTTCTTTTCAGTTTTACTTTGATTCAGAGACTTTCTGGTCTTAATCGATTTTTCTTCTGGTTTTTCGTCTTCTCCTTCCTCAGAGTCATCATCTATGATTCGGTTGTTCAAAGAATGTCTAGATGACTCGTTCTTGCTTTGATTAAGCGACTTTCTAGTCTTTACTGATTTTTCTTCTAGTTCTTCTTCCTTTTCAGAATCTAGGTCTATCGATTGTATCATCTCAAGAGACTTTCGAGCTACATCCAAAGACTTTCTGCTCTTCACTGACTCGTTTAGTTCAGACGTTTTACAGAAGTTGACGATCGATGACTGAACTAATTTTTTCTCTTTAATCGGTGAATTTGAAACTTCTTTCAGAGCCTTGATTTCATTAAGAGATATTCGGCTCTTGTCCAGATTTTCATGTTCTTTTTCCTCCTCTTCCAATGACAACGACAGTCTCTTTTGTGGCGTGACAGATTTCTTCTTCTTCGAGGAAGGTTCAAGATCCTCGCTAACCGATTCAACCTCAGCACTTTGATTTAGTGATTTCTTTACAGAAATGTCAAGACTCTTGTTGACTTTGTCGTTTTCTATATTTTCTTTCTCCATCTCTATGGATTTTCTATGGACCTCGGACTTCTGAGACTGGTTTAATGATTTTCTGGAATTCGAATCATCAATCTCCTGGCTCTTGTTACTCTGGGAAGCGTTGAGAGATTTTCTGCTCCTCGAAGCTTCTTCTTCATCCTCAGACGAATCCTCCAAAGGTGAAAATTCAGGCGACTCTTCTTCCTCATTTTCATTGCTCTTAGATTGAACTGTTTCATCGTCTATCTCCTCCTTTTCCTCTTCATGTTCTTTTTCATCAGATGATTGTTTGTCAGAACTTATGACAATTTCTTCAGGTTTTGAATGCTTAGGAAGTTCATCTTGCTTGCTCTTGTTTAGTTGTGAAACTTCAACTTCCTTTTCGTCTGAAGAACTCACAGAATTATGAGAAGACATTCTCCTCGATTGGATTTCTTCTTGAATAGACATGGACAAGGATTGCCTGTCCTCCTTCGATTTATTTAACGATTTGTTCACAGCTTTATCCAAGAGATCATCGACAGAGTCCTCACTGTCTGCTGAGACGATTTTAGTAGACGATCTTCTGCTCCTACCGGTCGAATTTTTGGACTCATTCAAGTCGACTGTTTCCTCTTCTTTTGACTTGTTTAGAGTTTCAACTTTTTCGTCTGAATCTTTTTCGGTTTCTTCAGCAACAGGATTAATCTTTATCGATGATCTTCTCTCTTTCGTGACCGACCTTCTGGATCTATTAATTTCAGTCTCTTCACTCTTTTCCGAATCTTTGACAGAGGTATCATCTGAATCTTCTGTGGCTTTTTGCACGCTCTTTTCTGATTTTGATTCAATCTCTAAGCTGCTGTTTAAAGACTCACTGTCACTATCCTTTGTAGCTTTCCTCGAAATATCACCAAGGGTTTCATCTTTTTCGTTGACAACCGAAACATCATTCACAGGTTGAACCTCTTCCTCCAACTCGTTCTCATTCTCTTGGCCAATTTTCAAACTTTTCTCCGGACTTGTAATTGGCTCGCATTCCATAGGTTCAGATTCGTCAACGACCGCATTGGATTCAAACAATGATTCTTCACCAAACTTCTTCGCGGATGTTCGGTTGTTGAAGAAGTTGTCCATCCTTTGAGTGAATTCATCTTCATCTTCGTTTGATTCCAGCGAAGGCTCTTTCAAGGCAAAGGTTACAGATTTTCTTCGTGACGGAGCAGGCTGAACCGGCGTTTCCTTCTGTGAAACCTCTGCCACATCCTCGGTGTTCTTCTCCTCGAGACAGAGTCGCAGAGATTCCTCCTTGGAGACTTGCGATTCCTCCTCGGAGACTTGCGATTCTACTGGTTTTTCTACTGGATCAGTCTCGCTCGGTATTTGTTTCATCGTCTTGGCAGTTTCAACGACCGATTGGTCGAGCTTTTTCTGAGTTGTGCGAGTGGGAGAGAAAATTTCATCATCCGATTCAGCAACCTCAACCACATCGTCCAAAGGTGTTTTCGGACGTTCGATCTTTTCTTCTTTCGAATTGTCTTCGGTTCCTGCAACAGGAGAAGAGCCGTTTACAAACAATTTCCCAAAATTATCAGTATCGTTTTTATCACAAATTAATGCGGAATGGTATATGGGAACAGTTAATGTGGATTTATTATGAATTTGATCGTCATCATCCTCGTCAACAACGACCTCGGCATCCGTGTCCGGCCCACTGATTTCAATAACCTCTACACCTTCAAGAGGTATCTTATATTTTTCGATCAACCTTTTGCTTTTTTCTCGTATTTCTTCATTAAAATCAAAATGTTGCTTACGTCGGCCAATGTCATTCTCTAGAATCGAACTTATGCCAGAGCTTGAGACTGACCCATCTAGAGAAATAATGTCTGCAATTTCATGCTTGTCAGATGGCTCATCTTTGATTTCAGTCTGATTCAGAGACTCATCCTGGACTTGATTATCCAGTGAAACTCGTTCAAGCACAATTCGGATTTGTTTTTCCGTCATACTATTATTATCTGAACCTTTTGGAATCTTCATTTCTTCCATCGATTTCTCATCAGACTTCATTTCTTCCATCGATTTCTCATCTGACTTCGTTGAGTGTTCTTCTTTCCGTTGCTCAGCTGTGTAGAAGTCAGTACATTCTTGTCAGTATGTTCTTTCATATGGTTCATTATGTTATTAAGGGTTAGTTCAATTTTTTTCTATCTTCACAAGAGAATTGTGATCTTTTTTCGTAAAAAAATTTGTTTATAAAAAAAATATATATAAAAAAATGTTTAAAAAAACTGTTATTAAACTTATTCCCAATCCTAAAAATTTTCTGTTAGAGATAGCATGGAAAACAAAAATAAAAATATTTTCCATTAATTAAAATGATAAAATAATCACCTTCAGTTGATTCCTTGGAAGAGTCTAGGTCCTTAGATCTCAAACTTTTTCGGACAGCTGCAGTAATAAAATAAATGTGTTTTAAATAAATAAATATAAATGAGATATAGTTGATAACAAACGAAATTTGAAATATTACTTTTAGTTGAATCCTTAGAAGAATCAAGGTTTTCCTTAGCTTTCGTAGTCCGTGTTGCAACTGAAACAATGAAAACGCGAAAAATTGAAATTTCTGGAAATAAATGTAATATATAATAAAGAAAAAATGACAACTTTTATTACCGGTAGCTCTCTTGCGAGTATTGACTTTAGCAACGTTTACTTCATCTGGTTCTTCTTTTAGGGGTGTTATAGTTATTCTTCGCCTTGGTTTTGCGGGCGAAGCTACTTCCTCAGGATCAACAGAACTCGCCCTGGTTCTGCGAGTCACTTTTGTAGATGGTGACGAACATTCTGATGCAGCTCGGACAGTTCGACTAATATGAAAAATATAAGCAATATTATTTCATCTGATTCTGATTACAAAATATAAAACAATGAAAAATTCAAACATAAACATTTTTTTATTGTTGATTTTATTTTATTTATATTATGATTATATTATGATTATTATAATTTTTTGTACTTACCCTCTAAGCTGTTTTGGTGACTGTTCTTTAATCTCTTTGATCCTCGAACTCCTACGCAGAGGAGAACTCACAGTTGGTGGTTCCTTTCTTAATTTGCGGACCACTATAAAATACCCCAAAAAATTCGAGATCAGTGAAACATTGAAATATATAAAGTGAAATTGATAATCAACAGAATTTTTTTGTATTATATAAAAACATTTCATTTTTTCATGTAATAATAAATTGTCATACAATGATCATAAAATAATATTGAAATTACATTCAAAAACATTTTGTGAAAATGATGACTTCGATAAAGTTAACGTACCCAGTACGGTTCTAATGTACCTATTTGTGTTAAGTTTGTTATAAAATTAATTCTTATTTTGGATAATTATTAAATCAATTAAAATGCAGGAAGATTAAGTGTTAGATTTCTATCAATTTCAATAAAAAGTTTTGCACAGCCTCCAATTTGAAAATAAATTCAAAATATATTTTAAACAAAAATAACACAATTAGGTACACTAGAACTGTATTAGGTACGTTTACCTTAGTATGAAAACAAAAACAGTTCTTTTATTTCTATACAAATGGTGATAGAACATTCGCGCACGATTGAAAACGAATGAAATTTAAATCGAATAATCGTCACCTGATCCAATCTGATCATAATCACAATGATGGTATAACTAAACAACAAACAATATAACCTCGAAGCTAACAAATCAACAGACAACAGCTAAACAAAAAACAAAGGCTTATTTTAAATCGAAAATTTGAAATGGGAAGTAACGGAAATTTCTAAGAAAAAAAAACATTTCTTTCCGTTAAAAAAAGCTGGTCATTGATTTTGTATTAAGTTTTTAAATAGAGATAAATATATTTAGTATCAAATAAGAATATTCAATTGTATTTTCGAAAGATTAAGATCACTCAACAATGATTTTAATAAAAAAAACACCATAAAAGCGACGTTGAATGTGCTGGTGAGCAAAATCGAAAAAATGAAAAAAACAAGCATGGTGTAAATTACCTGAGGAATCCGAAATTTCGTCATCAGATGACCGAATTCGGGGCATCGTGGTTAAACTCTTGTCAATCTATAAATAATAAGATAACACAACGCACAAAAGAAAAAAATCGCAATTATTTTGTCCAACACGTGTCTGTGCTTATTTCACGAACGTTTATGTTTCCATGTGAGAGCACCCGCAAGGTACCGGTTATATGCGCAGTAGAACGACGCAACGGACGCAACCCGCGAAACCTTCCACAGGAAAGCGCCAGCGCCATATTGCAAAAAGCGGCAGATTTTTATAACTATAACGCGGGGGAATCTATTGTTTACAATTTTTGATTTCCCTTTTTCATTTTTTATTATTATGAAATTCTGTTGAAAACGAACAAATTAGTCATAAATTACACAATATTTAGTACTATACTTCACAAATTCGTGAATTGATTAGTCAGAATTGAAAAATTTGTAATTGAATATTTGTTAAACATTTTTTATGCAACATTGATTGAAATATAAAAAGCAAAAAATGTGTATTATCAAATACACCTGAGCTGATTGGCAAGATAATAGTTACTATCGCTCGTTCTTGATCATCATGCACTTCAAAAATTGATTTAATTCTTAAACTTAATAAAGTACAAAAAATCATTTATTAATAATAATTAATGACATTATGGTGAAATAAAATTTACTTGTTCAAGACTATAGAATTAATCCGTTACAACAAGTTTCAAACATAATTTTTGAAACGAAATATATTCTTATTTGTGTAACATAAAAAATATACAAATTTACCCAGTCTGTAAGTAAAATAGAATTCAATAGAACACAAAAAAGTATTTCCTTTTTATTATTATAATATAAACATATTTCTTTTGCAAAACGCGCATATTCCACGGTGAAATTATCGAAAATTATCCTATTAATCCCTTTCTACCTTATTTTTGAATAATAACATTATGCTTTAGTAATAATTACAGATAAACATATAATTGTTTCTATATAACGTGTATATATATATCCAAGCTATTCATGGTGAACAAATCAAAATTGCCATTTCTAAATGATTGACAGGCGAATCTGGCGTATCTCTCAATTATCTGATGATTTGTTTTAATATGAAAGTAACAATTAACGAAATAAATCTTAAACATGATATTATTATAATGAAGCGAAGAGATTTAATGATACACTCAAACCTAGCCACATAGACAATTAAAAATAATGTATAATCTGGATAAAAGAGCAGCGAATAATTAAAGGATACAATAAACTAATTAGTCGCACAGAATCATGATTACGATTTAGAAAAATGGCTTCCTTTTAACAATAATTAACAATTTTGGGCTTCCTATATGAAAAGTTTAATATAATTTTATGCTTTGATTCCGTTAAAGTTGTTGTTAATACGTGTAAATTATTGAGATTCCTGCACATGATAATAAAATAATAAATAGCATAATTACACGATTAAATCAAGCGCTTAACTGCTCGCTGCGTATAAAACTTTTATTTCTCTTCCTAACAAAGTGAAAAATTTCTACAAAATTCTTTGTTCTAGAAATTGTTATAAAATGTCAATTCTCATTATTTGATAATCATCATTATATACAGAAAATTACATTTCATTCGCCTGAAGTATATAAAAAAGTTTAGTGCATATAATTTATCTATGAGTACACTTAGTTTGTTGTTTCATTATGCATCGGTATATAAGAACAATTGGGGTAATTGCTGTTAATCAGATTTATATGGATCCAATAATATATAATAATAATAAGATAAACATTCGTATTTAAATTTACTTGAACAAAACATATTGTTTTTCAAAAAAGATTTTTAATGTCACATTTGCCCCAAGGTGTAATAATTATTCACCTATTTGCTAAATTTATTTGATAACAAATAAAAATTTCAATTACGTTTAATTCTTTCGCTTTCGTAAAGAAGAATATTACAGGGGTAATATCAAAACTGATAATTGTCTATAGTGGTGAACAAAAATGATAATGAAAATCTTATTTTTGACAGTTGAAATTATTTTTTGAAAGTAAAATCTGTCACATTTATGTTTTTATGATTTTTGGATTTTTTAACTTTCTGTATGATACAGTGGGAACCTTGTGAATAATCAATACTCCCCTAGATTCATAAGCTCGACCGGCTATAAAACGCAGGAGAAGGTGAGGGTAGGTCGTGCGACGCCTGCGTTCAATCAAGAATAAAACAGTCATTCGCCGAGTATCATTATATAGATTAAACAAAATTAAGTCTCACGCTATTACTAGTTAATGATAACAATTTTTGTCCAAACTTTTTAACCGAGGATAATGATTTTTCTACTCGCCGTTTAGCGCCTTATCGTTTTGGTTCGAGGATGTATGTTCAATCTGTACCTGAACGGACAAAATCTTCCGACCATTGGAAGAAAGTTAGAGGTTTCAAGGTGGATGAAAAACGGTAGTTGCAGGATGCTGTCAGAACTTGTGAGATTTTTTTATCAATACAAGACCTTTTATTGTTACCTCGTACCAGTCGTTTGGATCGTTTTGTTATTAGCAGGTAAGTTACTCATTATATTCACTTCTTTTCAACGTCAATCTTTTATTCATGTACAAACATTTTTATTATACTTCTATTAATAATTTTAATCCCTTACAAACTTTTAAGGGATGTACAAATACACAACAAGAGAAAGTACCGAAATAGCAGAAACCATTTCGAAAAAAGAAAATTTCATCTCAGAATATCCTCAGATTGTGGACCCCGAGTCTGAGTTCAGAAGTTTTCGTTACTGCAATGTACCCAATGATATCAAATTAGGAAACGAAGGTAATTCTAATGACAAACTTTTATTTTTCAAACTTTACAATAATTCTGATCAACAAATTGAATGAACAATTTTTTTAAAGGAAATTTGGAAGGAAATTTAACTTTGGAAGGGATCCTAGTCCTGGCTCGAAACGGTGACCGAGGACCGCTCTCTCACATCAAGAACATTAACAAAATAAATTGTGCAGGCGATATCAGCACAAACCCAGAAATCCAGACGGTCTACAGGAATTATCTAAATTTTCTACAAAACGTTACCCTCTACTCGAGAGCAGCCTGGTCTCAATTTCTAGGACCCTTTCATGGCTTCCCTATCCTTCCGGTAGACTCGAAGGTTTGCGAGTTGGCGCAACTCACAAACGTCGGGATAGGACAGTTACTAAAAACAGGCCTACTTCTTAGACAGGCCTACTTCAGAAAACTAAATTTTGATAACAGCAGCTTGGCCTACAAAGATGTCCTGGTCTACAGCACGAGGTACAGAAGGACGGTCCAGAGTGCGGTTGCATTTTTGTATGCCTTCTTCGAAAATGAGAGTCTTGATAAAATGATGAAGATCTCCTTCAGGGAATCGCAAAGCCACTCGTTTTGTTTCAGCGATTGTGCCTGTCCAGCTGCTGAGAAATATCACAAGATTCACTTAAAAGTAAAACTCATTTTTTCTCTATTACGTTTTATTATATACTTTTATAACTTATGGTACAAAGTTTTTAACAAGGAAACATTGTTTTCAGGAGATGCAAAATCAGCTCAAACGTTATTCGAAATTGACGAGCAGCATCAAAAAAATTTCCAGTACAATCTTCGAGAATCCTGAGATGGTGGACTCTTCAAAGGATCTGCGAACGGTTCAGGATGCACTTTTAACCTACCTCTGTCACAACGCAACTCTTCCTTGTTCGGACTACAATTTCCTCAACTCAAAGTCGTGTGTGAGAAGCGGACAGATTGACAACCTGTTCGCTTATAGTGAGTGGAATAGTCGTCAGAAGAAACTTAACTTGATACATAAAAAATATGGGATACTGCGAGCGTATGGGTTGCTCCGAAACATCGTCTCCCAAATGTTACATATCATTTCCGAAGGGAAACCAAAAGTTGTTTTTTATTCTGTACACAGTAAGACTTTGGAGTACTTGGCTATCGCCTTAGATATATTTTTTGACTACACAACGAGTCTGCTTTACTATGCGTCGAGACTCATTGTGGAGATTTATAAAAGTGGAAAAAGTCAAGCCCACGAGGCGAGCGATTTCTATTTTCGCATTCTGATCAACGGAAAGGATGTTACGAGCGAAGTTCCATTTTGTCGGAGCAATAAGAAGGAAATGAACAGGGACGTCTCGCTGTGTCCCATTGAAAGCATCATAAGGCTCCTACATGATGATTATTTCACCATGTTCAACGCTACGAACTTCAAAGATGCTTGCACAATTCACGAATGGAAGCCTTGAAAGTTGTATATTTTTCTGGTTAAAGAATTTTTCTGTACAATTGCTGACTTGATGGAATTCATTTTTATTGGCGTAAACAACCTGAGTTGTTAGTCGTAATGTACATAATGGTGTCGAATAAAAATATTTATATATAACTTATCATCTAATCATTAATGTTTGATTCTTTTATATTGATGAACACTGCAAGAGAGGTAAGGCACTTTCATCCAAACGTAAAAACCATCATTTTACAAAGTGATCAACTTTTAAATAAATCTCGCGATAAATACAGTGTCTATTTCTTCGGTATTACAATTTCTTTCATTTTTTTACAGACACGCGAATTCAACTGATAACTTTCCACTACTTAAACTCAGTCACAAATTGAAGCAGTATAAATGTTAAAGTAGAATGTACAAAAAGCAATAGATTAATTTGTACTTTAGATTCAAAAATTGACAACTTAACGATAACGATAACTACAGTTTCATGATTTTACGAGGATGATTCAAATAAGCCTACACCCAACAGGAGGTTTCGACGCGTGAAATGAACTGTGAGGATCGGCGAGTTCTTCGTTGGGAAAGTTCTCAGCAGATAACTATCAGAATTTGTCTTGACGTCAGGATTGTGCGACACGTTCACATCTTCGAGACTCATCTCCTCCGCTAACTTCGTAAAGTCCCATAGTTTGATCGTGCAATCCAGAGAACCTAAAAATTTAAATTATTATTATCATATTAATCAACATTAATTTTGATAGTTAAAGCTATGCCTATTTGAACTATTTAATGTGAGCTGATTTTTTTTAAACTTACCAGAAACTAGAATGCTTCCATCCCGACTGAATGATAAGCAATGAACATTAGCAGTGTGACTTGGCAAAGCAGCTACAAGATGACCGTGAGCCAAGTCCCATACAAGGACACGACAATCGGCTCCAGCGGAGGCCAAGAATCGACCTTCGGCAGAAAATGCAAGTGAATAGATTGGCGCTTTGTGTCCGGTCATGAGTCGCACTTGGTTTCCGGTTAAACAGTCCCATAATCGTACTGTCATATCACTCGATCCCGTGGCAACATAATTTGAATTTGGATGAAATTGCACAACGTCTACGTCTGAATAGTGGCCAGCGAAAATTCGTAAAGGTTGGTACGAGTCGGTGGCCCAGAGCCTGGCAGTCTTATCATGTGATGCAGTAGCAAAGTAGTATCCGTGCGGTGAAAACTTGACGGACCAAACTGGATAGACGTGTCCTTTGTAACACACGACACATGTCCACGTTTGTAAAGACCAGAGTCTCACTGTAAACATTAATTTTGTTATTATTATTCTGATTAAATTTTTCAAAGCTTTTTCTATTTATTTTATCAAGTTGTAGTTTGAAAAAAAAATGTCTAAGTATGTACCTGTACTGTCTTCTGAACTAGACAAAAGCAGATTCCGATCCAAACTGATTGATAAACTGTAAACTGGACCGCAATGTCCATATAAATTTCTTACAGTATCAGCAGTTTTGTCATCCATCATTCTCACTAGAACGTCATCTGCATCTTTTTCTACATCATCCAATTGCTCTGCGCTTTTCATAGTTCTCAATTTTTGTGGCACCAAACTCCATACTTTAATTGATGAATCACTAAATCCAATAGCCAGTAAACTTGAGTCCTCAGCTATTTCTGCTGCTGTTATACTGTAGAAGAAAATCAGTTCGATTAAATTTTCATCCATTTTTAAAAAATAATAATTTTAACTTGTTTATTTTATCTTACCTGTGTAGTGCATTGAGTAATGTATAAAAACATATGGATGGCAAACATTCTGCACTCAAAATAACTTTTTTTGATGCTTCCCTCAGGGCTTTGATTTTTTCCATTTTGTCAGCATCTTTTCTGTAAGTATAAAAAATTGTTTTTAGAATATTTTCCAGTTACAGAAATGAAAATCAGAACACTGAAAATATAATAGGACACTTACAAGCTTGGCAAAGGCATTCGCCCTGGTGGAGGAGCATTCGGATCCGACTTGGTCTTTTTCGATAACCAGGGATCTTTCTTTGGTTTCTTTTTCTTTGGTTTGTCTGCATTTTGTTTATCAGCGTCACCGCCAGCATTATCTTCTTCTTCTTCCTCATTTGTTGGTATTTGTAAGTCAGGCTCCTTTAGAAGTCCATAGTATACCTTTACTTTGTTATCTAAAAATAAAAACAAAAGAAGTTAATCAAAACACTGTATAAACAATTGACTCAAAATAGAGATAAGTATTTGACGATAAAACAAAAGACTTTTTCCCCTATCTCTTTCTTTTTATTTTTCTTAATTCTTACCTTGTCTAGTTGCTTCCCCAACGGTGGCTCCTGAAGTAGCTTCAATTTGTTCTTTGTTTCTCGCAACACCCTCGTACATATCAAAATATAAATGCTCCTGAACTATGTTCAACAGAATGCTCTGTTTCTTTTCATTCAAATATCTTTTCAACATCGATAACGTGTCCCTGGACATCCTTATTATAAACTGATTTGACCTAAGGGACATTTAATCAACATTATTTTTTTTATTCCTGCGAATTAATGTTTTAATTCAATCTGGTTCAAAATAAAATTCTTTCACTAAGTAAAAGAATCAATTTTAATTTAAAAGAAAATTAAAAACTGAATTTTTTCTTACTTGAAAGTTGCTGTCAACTCATTATCGTCCATCTGATCCCTTTTTGTGACATTTGACAATCTCTTAAGATCATTTTGGTAGTATTCTTCCAAATTTTTGCTGTACTTTTCCATGAACTGTTTTGCCTCGGTGGAATGATTGTTGTAAACAAGTTCCAGATACATATGGACCAATACTGGATACAAAATCGTGCCTAGTTCATGCTAAAATTAAAATTAAATTAGATATCTAAGAGATGATTTCTATGGTTTCTGATAAACAGATAATTGATTATACAAAAATATACCATGACCAATTACTTATGACCATTATAACCGTGTTGAATTAACCTGAATGTATTCAGAGAATTCCCCTTGTGAATTTTCTTGGTGATAATTATTTTAGAAAATTTTACATTCAATAGGAAGTCGCATGCCAATTTAACACGATCATTGGTCACCGTATATTTTTGATTTATGAGCGGATTAAATATTAATTTATTTTCTAATATTGAACAATTAAAAAAATTGTTTGCAAACTAATTTTATATAGAAATTGAAAAATAGTTTACTTTGTAGATGTCCAGAGATCCTTCAACGAATTTCTTCAATTCGCTATAACTTTTTTCATACAGAGCCGGGTCACCCTCACTTTTGTACGCAGAAAGTACACTGCTAACTTCTGAATCATTGTTTAGACCTTCTTCAAAACATGCATCTGTCAATTTTGCTTCTTGCCGCAACGCTTCTTCTGTGGCCTGTTTACAAAAATATCCAAATATGATTTTTTAGAAAATTATATTGACAAAATTTGTGTAACAAAAGTAGTAATAAATTATACAAACTACGATAAAAATAATTTACAAAAATCGTACAAAAATAATAAACAAACCAAGAAAAACAATTATAATACCAATCAAGTTCACTTTTTTGACATTTTCTGTCAAAAAGTTTGACAACTGAGTCACTTGATATTTTGGAAAGAAATGATTTGTCGTTGTTATATTTTTTCAACAGATGAAATTTTTTTTTGAAAACCAAAGATAGTAAACAATGTTAAAAAGATGAAGTTAAAAAACACAAGAATATAAACAAACAAGTCTAAGTTTATGTAAAAACGCTAACCTTAAAATTGTTCCGCCGGAGGACCTGGAGAACCGCCAACAAGGTGTTTTTATTGTTATCGGTCTGCATTTTTGTAGCTGTTTGTTAAATTCCAAACTAACAATTTGATATTGACTATAGCTCGGAGATAGTTCTTGACGCTTCAAAATCTCGAGCAAAACTGACGACTGGAACTGACAGAAGTGGCAAGTGGCCGCCGCGTAGGCGAGAAGCGCCGTTTGCTTTATTCGTTTAGACGCACAAGAAATCTGTTGGATATATTTATACCGCAGCAGCGCCACCTATACCACCGATACCCCCTCTCTCTCTCTCTCTCTCTCTCTCCAGAGGGATGTGAGAATCGAACCTCCAGCAAGTACACTTTTGTTTGTTGAACTAACTAAAATAAACAAGGACAGACGAAAGGACTTGTCAGTGCTCCAAAAGTTTGATTTCCAAAAGATTGTGGGACCAGGGATGAAAATTGGTTTGATAAAAGTGCTATGATGTGGTACATGGGTGAATAATTAATTTTGTGCTTTTGTTTTTAAACATTTGGTTTGTTTCTGGTAGTGGGGGTGGTTTTTTAATCGTGCGAATGGTGATCTAGAACGGCACTGTTCTCTGGCTGTCGTGTGGCAGCGTTGACAGCACGATCCTACACACGATAATACCGTTACAAGGTATTACAAGTAACAACTTGGTGCTTTTGCAAGTAAAATTCAAACAGCTGGTTTAAATTGTTTGTGGTTGTTCCCGTAGAAGCTTACGTCATGCTGAACGCCGCCTCGAACGCGATGCCCAGTAATGGGGGCTCCTACAGCAGCGACAAACTTTCGAACACCGGGGAGGCTGAGCTTGCCACCGATTCTATCGGCGGATTTTTCCTATCCGATTATAAAAAGTAATATTCCAAAACAAAATTCTTAATTTCATTGTTTTCCTCATGCCCTAAAGCTTATTTTAGATTCTAAGAAAAATGAATTTGATTTGTTCTGCCTTTACAATGCGACTTTGAATCTTAACCTAATGAACGGTTGAGTGAGAAGAAACATAAACAACTGATGACATATGTCAAGCTTTCAATGTCTGTGACAGTGTGATAAGATTTTAACAGAGTTCATTATACTTAATCGACAGATTAATTCTTTTCTGATAAAAAATAGAGTGAAATGAAAATTGGTTCTTGGAAATTTTTGATGGCATTTTTGATAGATTTTTATTCCACTATTGTGTGTATTGAATAGTTAATACTGTACTTTCCCAGGGCAGGGTTTAGTACGACAATTGAAAGGAAAGATATTTTTAAAATTGAAATTTTTCGTATCAACGAAAATGGAGATGAATTATGTTGTTAAGATTGTAGTCAGAGTAATATTAGATTTAGAAATAGGGTATCTGAATTAAACTTTCATTTTTCATACATTTTCAGGTAACGACATTTGTCAAATTACATAATATACTTTTAATTTTTAGACACGATGACCTGAAACAGATGTTAGACAGCAACAAAGATGGCTTAAAATTAGAAGCAATGAAAAGGATAATAGGGGTAAAATTTATTTCAACAAATTTGAAAATTTAATTTAAATTTTTTTCAGTTCATTAAGTTTTGTAAATATTTTCCAGATGGTAGCAAAAGGACGAGATGCCTCAGATCTTTTCCCTGCGGTGGTCAAAAATGTAGTATCAAAAAATATAGAGGTGAAAAAACTCGTCTACGTCTACCTTGTCCGGTACGCAGAAGATCAACAAGACCTCGCTCTCCTCTCGATTTCGACATTCCAACGGGCTTTGAAGGATCCAAACCAACTGATTAGAGCAAGTGCTCTGAGAGTGTTGTCGAGTATCAGGGTACCAATGATCGTGCCAATCGTCATGTTAGCCATCAAAGACTCTGCCAACGACATGTCGCCCTACGTGCGAAAAACTGCCGCCCACGCAATCCCCAAATTGTACTCCTTAGATCCTGAACAAAAGGAGGAACTGGTGAACGTGTTGGAAAAGTTACTCTCCGACAAGACGACTCTTGTTGTTGGCTCAGCTGTGATGGCCTTCGAGGAAGTCTGTCCAGAGAGAATCGATCTGATTCACAAAAATTATAGAAAGCTGTGCAATTTGTTGGTAGATGTTGACGAGTGGGGACAAGTCATCATTGTCACTATGCTAACGAGATATGTCAGGACACAGTTTGTTGATCCCAATTGCGACGTGGTGAGTTTTAAGGAAACATAAAAGTCAAGTGCTTTATTTTAATGTAAATTGTTTTGTTATATTATTTTTAATTTTAAATTACGTTATTGCAGGAGGTGGATGAGGAGTTTAAAACCTATTATGACGAAGATTCAGATACAAATAATACAAAGAAATCAAAACTTTCCTTAGATTCTGATCACAGGTTACTCTTGAGAAATGCAAAGCCGCTTTTGCAAAGTAGAAACGCATCTGTGGTAATGGCCGTGGTTCAATTGTACCACCACACAGCACCATCGAGCGAAGTCATGGTTGCGGCCAAAGCTCTGATAAGACTTCTCAGAAGCCATCGGGAAGTACAGACAATTGTCCTGCATTGTATAGCTAATATTTCTGTTACTAGGAAGGTAAGTTCCAAACCTTTTGTTTCAAATTGTTTTCGATGTTTTCGTCCACGTATACAAATGATTGTTTCGTCTCAGGGGATGTTCGAGCCATTTATGAAATCTTTCTTCGTCAGAACTTCCGATCCAACTCACATTAAACTTTTGAAGCTTAACATTTTGACCAATTTGGCAACTGATACAAGCATCAGTATTATTTTGCGCGAGATCCAGACATACATTTCTAGCAGTGATAAGGAATTTGTAGGTGCAAGCATCCAGGCTATTGGAAGGTGTGCTAGTAATATTAAAGAAGTTACTGATATATGCTTGAATGGATTGGTTTGTTTGCTCAGTAACCGCGATGGTAAGCAAAAGTAATGCATTATTCAGTTTATCGGAACTAATAAAAATTCATTCTTAATCATTAAAAACTTTTATGCTTACTTTTAATTAATAAACTGATGTTTTTATAACATTTGTAAAATTTTGCAGAGGCTGTTGTTGCCGAAAGCGTCGTAGTGATAAAAAAGCTGTTGCAAACCCAACCGAACGAACACAAAACCATAATTGCTCACATGGCCAAACTAATGGACTTTATAACTGTGCCCCAAGCGAGGGCGTCGATCCTCTGGCTTCTGGGCGAGTATTCAGACCGCGTGCCAAAAATCGCTCCAGATGTATTGCGCAAGATGGCCAAAACTTTCATCAACGAGAAGGATATCGTTAAATTACAAACCCTTAATCTTGCTGTAAAACTGTACCTTAGCAACCCGGAACAAACCGCCCCCTATTGTCAGTACATCTTCCAACTTGCAAAGTATGACCAAAACTACGATATCAGAGACCGAGTAAGGTTCCTCCGATTCTTCGTTTTTGATTTCAAAGCGAAACATGAAGAGGAATTTGCCAAGTTCTCGCAGAAGGTTTTCCTCACTCCAAAACCTGCACCGACTCTTACGTCCATCTTCCAGGAATCACAATTTCAATTGGGAACTTTATCTCATTATTTAGACACGCCTTGTGTAGGTTACAGGCCTCTCATGCCGTTCCCGGAAACAGCTCCGGATCCGACTGTTAGAGAAGTGTCTGAACCAAGTACTACGAACAGTGTCCATGAAAAGAAAAATAAGGGTTACAAAAATTATTTCTACAGCGATAACGAGAGCAATGCAGCTGAAGAGAATGGTAGATTTTGTTTGATTGATGTTTGTTAAATGTTTATTCGTTTGGATAAGCAAGTCAATGTATAATTTGTTTAAAGTGAACATTATTCGCTACATTACAGACTCCGAGCAGAAGACGTCCGAAAACTCCTCAAGCGATTCGTCGGATGATAGCGATAGTAACAGTTCGAGTTACAGCTCGTCCTCGACTTCGAGTTCCTCTGAAAAGTCCGATTCTGAGTCAGCGAAAAACACAAAAAAACGGGTGAGTAAGAATGTGAGTTTGGAGAGTGAGAACAGTTCCTCTGAAACGGAAAGTGAGTCTGACGATAGCGAGGATTCCATTCCAAAGAAAGTAAAGGAAGTGAAGATGAAACCTGCAAAAACTGTCCAGCAACCGGCGAAAAACAATTTGGATCTACTTTTGGAATTGGATAATGGTGAGTCTTGATTCTGAGAATATTTTAAAATTACAATTGCTTAGGTGAAGGAAAATTGCATAAAAATCTTTTTTTCAGTTATGCCAATTACACCTGTGATGACACCGAGCTTGGGAGGATTCTTGAGCCCGCTGTTACCAGTTGCAACTTCAGAAATACGCCAAGTCTCGGCTTCCTTTACTCCTGTCAATTCGAAAGAACTTTTGAACAAAATTAATGGATACGGACTGAAAGTAGATTATCGATTCACTCGAGTACAACATTTGATAAGTCCAGCTATGACTAGTATTGAATTAATATTCCATAATGGGAGCAACTTGCCACTAACAAGTATTCGTATTGGAAACAAAGTATGTCAAATTTAGGATGCTTACTATTTTAGTTACAACCTCGTAAATTTATAACATTTTGACTGGTTTTAATGTTAAATTTTTTTCTAGAATTTGCCATCCGGAATCGTGATGCATGATTTTGCAGAAATCGCTCAACTTGAACCGAACGCGACAATCAGTACAACGTTGGGTATCAATTTCAACGACTCAACCCAGCCAATTTCTTTCAACATCGATTTTAAAGTCAACGAAGAGAACAAGAGCTGTGCGGTTAATCTGAAGGCTCCCATCGGCGAGATCATTCGAGCTGTGCTTTTCACCGAGACTGTATTTTTATCTGAAAAAGACAAACTCAAAGGCATGAACGAGCACAGCGCGAAAACAGGTTTTACAAAAAGTTGGAAGAACTTGGTGGAAAAAGTGCTGGAAATTGCGAACGTTGCTGTTATCTCGAACGAGAACAACGTTACAAGGTTGTAATTCGTTATTTATATATAACTTTTTAGTCATAACTTTCAAGTAATAACTTTTCAAGATAAGTTTGTTAATTTTTAAATTTATCAATGTCTTTTAATTTTTGTTTTAGATTTGCTGCTCAAACATTGTCCTCTAAGTCGCTGGTGCTGGTAACTATATCAAAGGTGGATGATGCAAAAGTTGAAGTTACAGTCAATTGTGAAAAGATGATTGTAGGTTCAATACTGTTGAATGAACTTAAATCAAATTTGCACTGAACGTATTTCGTTGCAAATTATATTTTTAAAGAAAAAGCTGTTATTATCTGTTATCAGATTGAAACTTTTATAATTCACGAACTTGTATCGATCTACTAAAGTTCCGAGTGATACGGTTCCCTGATCTTTTGAAAGTAATTGGAAGAAGGGGGACGTAAAAAATGTAGGTAACCGAATTTTAAATGGTACTGAAGAATAGTATCATGATTAACGTTTGTTTTAATATTTTTAATTCGCGTGGGTGCGCGAAGATATTTTTCTTGAATCACGAATACAAATGTTCTTTTCGATTGTTCTTTATGAACTCTGATAATTAAAACAATTGTCTCTCAAAGTCTATAGGAAATAACTATTTACAAATGTACTGTTAAGCGAGAATGAAAAAGAATTTGTTCAATTTTATATATGTATTTTAAACGAAAAATAAATACTCTTCTGTAAATATTTCTATGTTTTTGCAAACACGTAATAAATGACAGTTTTGATATTTTATAACATTTTTTATTGCAAATATAAAAATATATCACTTCCAGTTAAATGTAAAAAAATCTCTTAATTTACAGTATGTAGTTGTATATATTTCCACCGATTTTTCGTGCGTTTGATTGTCCGACTAAAGTTAAATTATTCTTATGAACGTTCTAATACCTGAGTTATATTACCCAAACATAACTTACAGCCTGAAATTATTTCATCACTGGTACTCATTTCTACACGCCGATCAGTTAAGTACATACTAAAATCAACAGATTGATTTTGTGGCCACTTTTACAAAATTGAATTCAATAAAGACCAATCATTCAGATTCATAATCAAAGTGATACGTAATTGAAACATAAATTAATTCATCATCAATTGTTAATGAAACTAAAACATGAACTCTTTCTTTTATACACAAAAATATAATTTTGTGTGTAGACAAAACGTCTTAAAAGTTAATATTGCGGACGGATCCATTTGTATGAGCCTGAATAGGAGAAGTTGTTTTTCTTTGCTTTTTCATCAGCTTCTTTTGGCCCTCGAGATCCATACCTGAATCAAATTTTAAATCAATTATCAACATTCACAATTTATTTTATCCTAATTTAATCAAATTCATAATTCAATTACATTGCTTATACTTTTTTAAATAAATTATATAATGAATTTTCAATTTTACTAACTTGTAAGGTATGGGACGTATCTTGCACTCTTCGATCTCATGTAGAAGTGGAGTGAAAATACGCCAAGCTTCGGATAGCTCGTCGCTGCGTACAAAGTGCATTTGCGAACCACAGAAAACGTCCAAGATGAGCCTCTCATATGCATCAGGTAATTTTAGATGCTACAAAATAGAAGATAAACTTGAAATTTTTTAAATTCTTTATCGTAAAAAAATAATAAAACGTGTGGATGAAATCATACTCTATATCTGCTTCCATAAGTCAAATCCAATTCTGTCTCTTCCATGTCAAATGTTATACCAGGTGATTTCGTCATCATTTTTATATACAAGGCTTCGCCAGGTTGTACTCTAATGACCAGTTCGTTTCTCTTTGCTTTGCCATCGAAGATGTCGCCTGGTACATCTTGATACTGAATCCTTACTTCTGCTTTTCTTTCGTCCAAAGCTGAATGTGAAAATAATAAACCGATTAATAACAACAGAGTTTTTTTGTTTAAAAAATTTGCAAACTTTATTAATGGTGTTAACCTTTTCCACATTTTAAAATGAAAGGTACCCCGTCCCAGCGTTCATTGTTAATTTTCAACACAGCAAGCGCATAAGTTGCAGTTACAGATCCTTCAGGGACCGTGGGATCATCTAAATAACCAAGACGAGCTTCTGGATCTTTTGCGTCTGGATCACCAACGTATTGTCCTAAAATGACATCTTCTATTTTCAATTCCTTAATGCAACGCAAAACTTTTACTTTCTCGTTTCTGAAAGAACACAAACAAATTATATTGAATTCTAATCAACATTTTTTATCTAGTTTCTGAATATATTTTCGTGTATAAATTATTCATAATTATTTAGTGTTGAAGTAAAAACGACATTTGTGATTAAATACCTGATATCATCAGGATGTTTGGAGACAGGTTTCTCCATTGCAACAAGAGACAAGATCTGCAACAGGTGGTTTTGCATTACATCCCGAAAAATGCCAAAATCGTCGAAGTAGCCTCCTCTACCCTCCGTTCCAAACGGTTCTTTAAAGGTGATCTGCACAGATGCGATGTTCTCCCTGTTCCAAGTGGGACCAAATATTTTGTTGCCGAATCGCAGGGTCATTAAATTTTGAACCATCTCCTTCCCGAGATAATGATCAATTCGGTAAATCTCCTCTTCCTTAAAGAGCGAAGCTAAGTGGTCCGAGAGAATCTGCGAGGAATGTGCATCGCGACCGAAAGGTTTCTCTATTATTATCCTATTCCATCCTCTAAAAGAATAAATCATATGTTTTTATAAAAAAGTTGCAAAATTAAATCATCTAAAAATTTCAAGAATTAAAAAATACGAAATCTCATTAGGTTATAGGGGCCAGACTTACTTTTTACCCATACATTCATTTTTAATATGAACAGTTACAATTTCGAAAACCGAAGGAGGCAGAGCTAGATAGAAAAGTCGGTTAGCCACAGATCCGACTTCGCGTTTTTCCAATTTTTCATTCAGCAGAGTGAAGTCACTAGAGGAGTCGTAAGAACCTGCAATGTACTCGTTCAACCTCCAGAATTCCTCGTACTTGTTCTGTTCGGCTGGTTTTACGTTTATGTAAGGTGTGCATTTTTCTCGTAATTGACTGATTGTCAACTTTGTTCTGGAATATCCAAAGAAGTAGGTAGTCTTGGGTAATAGGTTGTCACGAAATAGGGCCCAGAGAGTTGGATAAATTTTCTTCTTCGCCAAATCACCCTAAGATGGAACAAAATATTATTTGATTGCAGTTTTATTGAA
The DNA here is from genome assembly GCA_025266255.1 of Trissolcus basalis. NCBI lineage: Eukaryota > Metazoa > Arthropoda > Insecta > Hymenoptera > Scelionidae > Trissolcus > Trissolcus basalis. The sequence continues at coordinate 93,591 of JAAMPD010000063.1, forward strand.
ATTTTATATTATATATTTTTTGTTTTTCATTTTAATTTTTTTACTTATTTTTTTTTTTTTTTTTTTTTGTAAGATTATGACATTCAAAGGTTTCAATTTTATGGCTTCATTGCGTTACGCATAGCTGAAATATCGATTTTGTGAAATCATTAGTGAAAATGCGCGATGTTATCATTGTTAAAAAATGTTATGAAAGAACTTTCACTTTATCTGATCTATAAGTTTTTTTGATTTTTATTTTGAAATTTGTTTTCAGTTGAATAATTTTTTACCGATGCTCCTAAAGTGACAAACACATGTGGATGAGAACTATCAAAGTCGATTCCTTCAGGTTTCCTATCTTCCTGCTTTAAATTCTGTCTGATAATGGCGAGAGTCTCTTCGGTCGGTGATCCTGAAATTCACAAAACAACTGATTAGACGAGCCAATTTTCAAGATCAATGTCTAGTAGTTCTGATAAAACAGAAAATGAAACGAGGAGCATTTGTATGATCGAAAAGTTTTTTATCATCATTAATGTTTTATCACAGAGGATAGAATATTTAATTTTTCAGTTGATCATTTTTATTAATAATTTGTTGAAAAATAAAAAAGTAATTTTTCCTTTTGCAAAAAATGGTATCACGCGATAATGAAAAAAGTAGGACAACAAATTTAATCGAGAATTGTAAAATGCCTACACGTTTAACATCTTTAATCAATTCCAAATCGAATGACCATACGTCATTAAATGTTCTTTCGATGATAAGTAGAAAGGCAAACGTAACTTTTCTTTACCAACGAAAATTCTAATCGTAATGAATTATTTAAATCATCTCTAAATTTTATCCGAAAACATGTTTTTGTAATCAAATTCGCTGATTAAATATACGAATAAAAAATGGAAATAAAAGCGATTTTTGCAATGTCATAAGTTTTATTATAATTGCAAAAACAAAATCATTAACGTATGTTGTTTTTTCTGAGTACAAAAACTAATTTAAAAATTAAATTATAGAAATACAAAAAATTGAAGAAATAAGAAAAAATTGATTTCAGATTCAACAAATGATCGAATCAACAAATAATTGAAATTCCTCAATGACATAACGATGAGATTTTTATCCTGCCAAAGGTACACTTTCAGCATCAATAATTTGATCCTTGAAAGTTTTGCGTACAGTGAGTGTAAAAAGTGTATGCAATGTAAGCGAACAATAAAACCTTGCCCAATATTTGTTTCCTATTTTCATTCATTAGTTTTTATCGTTTTTCCAACAATGAAAGAACTTTTTTTCATTCTTCAATATTCCGCAATTATGTTACATTAATGCAAAACAACAGTGTCCTTCTGAACTCGAGAGGCGCTTGATTGTTTACTAAATTGACATTGATTTTCGCGATGCGATCAATCATTTTAATTTATAAATAGTATATAAACATTTTATCATTCACTCAACTACACTCCTACTTTGTTGAGTACAATTTTTATGAATCGTACTGTGTCATTAAGTCGTTCGATAATAATAAGAATTACATAAACCTTCGAATACTTTTTTTATTTACAACATAAATTCATTTGTTATACTCGCTTGTTCGTATTTATTTTTAATTTCTTTTTTTTCAAATACATTTTTTTAATCATTCCAAATTCAAATTGCCTTTTTGAACAAAATTGCTCTCATCGTTGCAATAATTTTTCCATTGTTTCGCAATTTGCTCTACAAAATGTTTTTGCACCTCCGAATGAGAATCGCGATCCAACACAATTTGTATGCATAAATTACAGTCTAGGAATGCGAAATGATAGGTTTCAGCTTGAAACTTACTGATCATTGTATACTGTGCTGACAATCCGTGTCACGGTGAAGATAATTGTGTCAGAATCGTTTGGAACTAACTTGAAACGTGATCTTCAACGGTACGCTCGTTACGGTACACGTGTTTCAAGCTTACGAGCACAACTAGTCGGATTGACCGACCACTTCGATGGCAAAAGTTTGACTGATCGCATCAGATGATGACGGCGCTATGACGCAGCGTCAACAAGCACGTGTCAAGAAAATGTGGAAATATTTTTTTCCTTTCTTTTTTTTACGTGGCTGCTTGAGCAATGTTAGCCGCTTTCCCGCTTATAGAAGTGTCCATTATGCCAACGATAATTGGATCAAGTTCTGTCGAGAGAAAAAAACAAGTCGTGGATAAAATCTAATTAAAAATAAATAACTAGAAAATTCATTTTCAACTTTTAGATTGAAAAATTTTAATTGAAATTGTGACTTAAATATAAATTGAGTCGGCGTACATTTTTTTTGATGTGAAATTGAAAAATGAAATTCATTAAGATGTGTACGTTATTGGGATAGAAAAATAGTAAGAGATAGCTCTATATTCTATCAACTCAATAGAAATCCAGTTTCCGATAAGAAATGAATTATCATTCATTCCGTACTTTCATAATATCATCAATATTGAAAAGAAACTTATTACATACAACAACGCCTGACTCTGATCAGATTCATGATAATTTGCAATTGAAAACACATCTGTGATATGCAGAATACATTTTTCAATTCCGGAACTTTATTCGATAACGATTGTAGATCGTACGTTTCCTGGCGATATAATGCCGAACTTTTAATTACTGTTCAGATATAAATAATTTTGTTTTTGATTGATGCAAAACCTTTTATCAGTATATTCAAAAATATTTTTTTACTACTATCTTTTTAGTTCAAACATTTATTCAATAAAACTTAAACACTTTAAAACCATCAAATCTATTTCATCTTCAATTTTCATCTTAATAAAACATACAAATTATATTGATAAAACGCATTAACGAAACGGAATGATTTGATATACAATCTATTTGTCAATTTTTTCCACCAAAGGTTAATAATTGCATGTGAAAATAAACTGTATCGTGTAACAGGGCTCCGTTATTCCAACTCGTTTTGCTTTTGGGTATTAATCGTGAGATACATTTGTTTCAAAAAGCTACGTAATGAATTTTTGCTTGTGGTGTGCGAATGCAAAGAGTATGCTAACATTGGTATTTTGCGTAACGTGCGACCGCTAAAACCAATGCTCATTTTGCTGAGGTACTGGATCTTCACGTGAACTGTAGTGTTACTGTCGTCCATGCTATCGATATCTTCTTTTTCGTCTGTTTCCATCTCGTGCAAATCTTTGAATTCTTCTGATTCCAATAATCCAGTCTAAAAAATAAACAAGTACGAACAATAAAATTAAAAGTTACCATAATTAAAACAAATGTATTTCAGTTATATAACTGTTAACGATATTTTTGTATATTGTATTTTTTATTGTTAAATTTACCCTCATTAATTCTCTGATACAATCGACATAAATTTTGAAAATGGCCTTTTCATTAGGATGTCCAACGAATTGTTTCAAATCCGCCCGGTCCACGAAAGCTAAATCAATAGCTTCCGTAACATTGCTGGTCGTAAAGACAAACACATTAGAATACGATCGCAGTTGGTCAAGTTGAGTCAACAGAGCGTTGACCACTCGAATGGAATCACTGGGCTCAGTACCATTCACACAGGCTTTTCTGGCATGTGCCAAGGATTCCACCTCGTCAATTAAAATGCAAACCAAAGTGCTTGGGTCTTCCAGGAGAACTTTTATCTCTGTGAATAATTTCAGGACCAATTTCCCACTCTGAAAAAAAGTCAAAATTGTATTTTTCATTCTTACCAAAAAAAAAAAAAAAAAAACAAACAAACAAAAAAAAGAATGCTTTTTGTTACCTCTGAAAACCATTTTGAAAATAAACTGTGACTGTTTATTTCTACTAGTTCACATCTGGCATAACGATGGCTCATTCGTATAGCCATTTTTTGAGCAAGAGCTTTGCATAAACTCGTCTTCCCCGTTCCTGGTGGACCATATAGTAAAATTACTTTATTGCAGTTCATAATGTTCGGGTTGACTTTTTTATCAGAGAACAATAGAGCCGTTTCTGTGAATTGAAGTAGCTGTCAAACAAAAGTTTCCAATTATTAATAATTAACACTCTATACAATGGTTTTTTTTCTTTTGTTGAAATGTTTACTTTTTCCTTTAAACTATTATCATAGTATAAGTTCATCCAGAGGTCATGGAATTCTCTGGTAGGTAACATCCAATGATGAGCAACAGCCAGAGATTCGCTATCGTGTTCCATACATTCCAATGCAGCATCTTCCAAGGAAAGTCTGTAGATGTAAATTCGTATACATTTGACAACATTTTTTGAATGTTCTTTCTGAAAAAAATATAACAAACATTTTAATCCTTTAAACCGTAAGAAGATTTATATTTTTACCTTACTAATACAAACATTCACACAAACCTCATAATTATCATAGTAACAATAAATTGACTGGATATGATCTTTGACAACATCAGTAACAAAATTCTCAGAAAGTATCAGCGTATTGAGTTTGAGCGTTGTTTTCCATGATTCGATTTCTGATCTTATCAAATGGTCCACCTTTTCTTTGCTTAAAGTGCTGAAATATTAATTTATAACATATTTTAACATTTTACAGATAAAATTTACATTATTTTTATTAATTATATTGATTATACTAAATACCTGTCAGGGTTCTGGCAAACCTCAATATGCAAAATATGTGTCATTCTGACTTATTATTTTAATTGAAAATACTGATTAAAGATTATTTTGTTTGATTCGAATATCAAACCGTCAGTGTACTTTGTTCAACTGAACCATGCTGGATCAAAACCTCAAACATATATTTTGTTCTTCAATTTTGAAGATTAAAAGAAACAATTAAAATACTTGAAAATATACACAGCAAAAGCACTTCAGATCTTTCAAATTAGTTAAGAAGAAGTAAACATTTATTTGCACTTCAATCTACAGTTTTACTTTCTTTGTTTACTTCACAACAATGAAAAAGAGAAACAAAAACACAGTCGATAAATTACCGACTTTAGATGGCGCTGGGTGACGTAGTACAAGTTTTTAAATGTCAAGTGCCCATCTGGTGATTAGAGCCTCGCCATTGCTCCAAAAAGAGAAAAAGTTCTCCCGATAGTGGTTGTGTGGATGATTTTTTAATTTGTAAGGTTCCGACAAGAAACAACCAAGATGTTTTCCAGATTAGCTTTGCGTAAAGGTAAACTTCATCTTAAACCAAATATCGTTCATCCAAACCAACAATTTGTTCAATTCATAAACAATATTTAGTCCATGCTTTGCAGACAGTCAAGAAATTTTTTTCTCAAAAACGAGCTTAAATGTCTGTTTGCACAAATTTTGCAGATTAAAATTTTGTTGAGCAATTGTTGGCCAGTTCATATATTGTTACTTTCTGTCATAACAATGTGAAGGAATGAGTATGCAGTAGACTTTTAACCAGACTAATAATCCATCAGAATTTATTACATAATACACGAATTCTCATTCCCTTTGATAATGTGACAATTTGGGATTGTTCCAATTTAATTGATCCAATTGTTAATTTTTGTTGACATTTTAATGAGATTTTTGTTTTGATTTGTATGGGTTTTGTAGACAAGCATGGCTGACTATGTCAATTTCAAACAGTTTGTACAGGGTTGAAATTTTAGCTTTTGAGAATTCTTATTTCTCGAATGAATTTGTTCTAAAAATAAAGAACACATTTCAAAATAAAAATTCTGTTTTTGATATTTCAATTTCATTACAAATGGCAAAATTATGATACAATTAATAATTGTTCATTTTGGTCTCTTAGTACAATTTGGTAAAGCAATAAACATAAAGAATTAGAAATTAAAGAATACATGTAATTAATGGGTGATATTTATTTACAGCACAAGCTTTACCTGCTTTTTGCCGAACATCGCAAGTTATGTCATCATCTTCGGCTGTTTCACCCATCGACAGCGAGGATTACAAAAAGTCCACTCCGTGGAAACGACCAGTACGATTGATTGATCCCGCACCCGTTCGGTTTGGATTCATTCCTGATAATTGGTTCACCTTTTTCTATCCCAAAACCGGAGTGACAGGTACAATATTATAATATAATGTATTTGTTGTAACATCTAAACGATGTTTCAAACCAAAATTCAAATGACAATACTAATTATATTATAAGAACATTTATGACTCGAAAATCTTCCAACTATATTTAAATTATAATTAATTTAATATTCAATATTAAGGCATTGATATTCAAACTGTAAAAAGTATATAATCTAATTGAAAATAATTTTTTTCAAGGTCCATACATGTTCGGAATCAGTTTTGGTACCTACCTTCTTTCCAAGGAGTGGTTCGTGATTGAGCACGAGTTCTTCACAGGTGCCTCTCTCGCTTGTATTTTGATCTACGCTACCAAGACTTACGGCAAATCTGTCGGCGAGTATCTCGATTCCGTGGCTGATACACAAGAAGCCAACTTGCAGAGATCTAGAAATGACGAGATTAAATCGTTCGAAGACCAAGCAGAACATTACAAGAAAGAAATTTGGAGGACGGAATCCGTTGCTATGATCTCCGAAGCTAAAAAAGAGAGCATCAAGGTTCAGCTGGAAGCTGAGTACAGAGCTCGTATGGCTTTGGTGTACAGTGAGGTAAAATTTTATGATCCTTTACATGAGATCGAATAAGTGTTGAATTTGAATATTAATGTGGGTTTGAAATTGCAGGTCAAGAGGCGATTGGACTACCAAGTCCAGAAGAACAATGTCGAGAGGCAATTTGAACAGAAACACATGGTTCAATGGATCATAGACAACGTGAAGGCAGCCCTCACTCCGGATTTGGAAAAATCCACCTTGCAAAATTGCATCAAGGACTTGCAGAGCCTTGCTGCTACAGCTAAAGCTTAAGTGCAACCTTTCAAGATTAGATGAAATAGATTGTACCTAAATGAAGAATTGTCGGATCAATTATAAATTGTAAAAGAATAAAAGGTCATTGTAAATTATACGCGTGTCTTTTTTTCTTGTCACCTTGTTATATTACGAATCGGATCGATCAACGCGTATACGGTCGCATGTAAACGAACACTTGTAGAGTAACACAATATTTGATGATGCTTTTTTTTTCTTCTTCTCGTTAAATTATATTGTATTATTGCAAAAAAAATTGTTTTTCTATTTCTCATCGGAAATTGTTATAGATTGTAAAATTATGTGGGATGTAAATTCATGTCGCAGTTGTATTGAATGGAAGGATTCATTGAAGTAGAGATTCATATTTTGTTACACGCGTCTTATGCACACAGTCGCAGTTGGATGTCGGTGCGATTTAATACAACAAAAATAAAGCTCAAATAGGTGTTACTGCACTCTACATGGTGGGTGAAATATAATATGTATGGTATCGTTAAGGTGAATGTGTCTGCTGCCTGCTTGCCAATACTCAGTTTCTTCGCAGTATTACATGAATTAATACATCGTCTAGTATTTCCGACATCATGGCATTTTCTAGATGAAAGTTGTTGATATTAATAATTGTTTATATTAATTGGCGATTAACTTGTTTTAATTTTATCGGAAGACAACAAAGTTAAACTCAGTTATGGTGTTGGTGGACAAATCGATAAGGGAGAAATGAAAGTGACAAGTGCAATATTTCCGCCGTTGTGAATCTTTAAAAGTTGTAATTTTGTTGAAAGTTAGTTGTGTTTTATTTTCCCTAAGAAAATTTATTATCTGGGCGTCATTTTTACTTTATGTGAGTATTTTGATGTGCAGTTAAGGTTTCATAATGCATTTTTAAATAGCGCACATGTAATTCAATACAAAACCGATTGTGAATATGCTTGTGAATTTATAGTTTCTGCCTGTGTGGAAACAATTTTAAAAATATAATCTCCCTGTGATAGCAAGTCATTTTCATAAATTTTTTTATAGTTAAATCTTTTTCAAATGTGTGAACAAGAATTTTTCAATCACGTTTCATTCCCATGTCACATAAATTTAAGCAAGATTCACGTTCATTACAATGCAGTGGTCGGTTCGTGGTTTCGTGATCATTACATGCGCTAATTCTATTTAATGTTAACTTTTTTATCCGTAAATGTCACTCAAACAATTTCAAATAAAATTGCAATTAAATTGAAATACAACATCTAATAACTTTTTCGCTTGCAACATTTTTCAAGAATTAAAATAAGTGCAAATGTTAAAAGTCTATAATTTAGAACATATAACTTGAGTACTTTTTATATAAAAATATATCTATATTGTCTCTTGTTTTCAGCGTTTAAAGTTTGTAAAAGTCAAATTTATAAGACATGGGTACAGTCGAAGAAGGCGAGCCTCTAATTCCATCTTTGTCGAAGAAATTTCGTTATGGAACAGAAGTTGGAACTGTGAGTGTTAATTTGTTATCAAAATGTTCTATTCTTTTTAATTTGATAAACAATTTAACAGAAAAAAAATTATTAGGACCAGACCCTTAATATGGAACCGATCTACGGTTCAACCTCAGGGGACACCGAAAATTCAGACACAGTTGTTTTTTCTTGGCACGATGTAAACGCTTGGACCACAGGAAAGGAAAAAAATCTATGTCGAAGGTTTGTACCATGCCTGAAATCGAGAACACGAAAGGAGCAGATCCTTAGTAATGGTTTGTATGATATCTATCAAGTTTATCAATTTTTGTGATTAACAATATTCAAATTAAAAATAAACGTTTATAAACTAATTGAATTAAAAAATCAATGACAAATTAAAAAAAAGCGATTATGAAATAATTGAAGAAAATAAAAAGTAAGAATGAATTTAAAAAATATTAATTAATTTGAAAAATAGATGAATTTGAAATTCAAAATTATGAATTTTGCAATATAGTGAAAATGTATTTCAGTCTGTGGTGTGGCATATCCTGGAGAACTTTTAGTAATCATGGGCTCATCTGGTGCTGGTAAGACGACCTTGCTGAACGCCCTGACGTTTCGTTCCGGTAAGGGTATCATTAGCACAGGCCAGATCGCGATCAACGGTCAGAGGATCAAAGCCAAACTACTGGACCAGAAAGCTGCTTACGTTCAACAAACGGACTTGTTTATCGGGAGCCTGACGGTACACGAGCATCTCCTCTTTCACGCGATGGTCAGGATGAACAAAAATATCGACTATACCCATCGCATCGAACGAGTCGACGAAGTCATAAACGAAGTAATTTGTTTTATCATATCTGCAAAAAAATAATGAGATTAAATTAACAAATCAAACTGGCAGAGATGAGTCTGATCTTTTAATCACTGTTTATATCTCACAGCTGGCTCTCAGCAAGTGTAAGGATACCGTTATCGGGATCCCTGGGAGGCTGAAGGGACTCTCCGGTGGCGAGATGAAAAGATTGTCCCTGGCCGCCGAGGTGTTAACAGATCCACCGTTATTATTCTGCGACGAGCCCACGTCTGGACTGGACTCGTTTATGGCGCACCAGATAATTAGTATACTAAAATCTTTATCAGGTATATCAAAGTCGCACCAGGAAGTGTCTCGCGGGACTCAATAAATTCTCTCTAATTGCGTCATCTCATTACCGCAAATTGTTTTTCGTCAGACAATTTTATTTGACTTTAAGAACTTTTTTACAGCTCGTGGAAAGACAGTTGTTGTGACGTTACACCAGCCTTCCTCTGAGCTCTTTGCTCTTTTTGATAAAATCCTCTTGATGGCTGAGGGAAGGGTAGCCTTCATGGGCACCACCAATGAAGCCATCGATTTTTTCAGATCGTAAGATCAATTTATTATTAATGCATATCTCAGTGATTCATATTCAAGTATTCAATCTGCTACAGATTGAATATTTATTGTTACAAACAAATTGCATATTGATTATATATCATTATACCAATTTACAATGCTAATTTCTTTCAATGTCATATTTTTAAATTTTGACTTAAAACGATTCATTTCAAAACTTATCCTAAACAGTTTGTCTATTTTCAGTTTAGGAGCATACTGTCCGAGCAATTATAATCCAGCAGACTACTTCATTCAAATTCTCGCAGTGGTTCCAAATTATGAGACGTCGTGTCAATATGCCATCGAATCTGTATGCGATGCATTTGCCTGCAGCGAATTTGGCAGAAAGATGTTCGAGGAGTCCGCCAAGATTAGAGAGGAACTAAACAACTCGACAATTCAATATTTTAACGTTGCTTACAGGATGCCCTACAAGATCTCCTGGTACAAACAGTTCAGAGCTGTTTTCTGGAGGTCTTGCGTTTCTGTAATGAAAGAACCAATCTTAATCAAAGTGCGAATTTTACAAACAATTGTAAGTTTAATTTGAATTTATATATTCATCTCACACGATTAATGGAACGTTTAAAATGTTTTTGCTTGAAATACATTCCAGATGGTTTCTCTTCTGATTGGAATAGTTACTTTGGCCAGCAAATCAACCAGAGGGCATCATCAACATCAACGGAGCACTTTTCATTTTCCTCACGAACATGACGTTTCAGAATATATTCGCTGTGATTAATGTAAATAGCATCCTGTAGGCGATAAATAATTGTGTGTCCAGCTGTAAAAGCAGTTTTATGGACGACATAAAACTTTACTCACCTTTCAAATTGTCTTTAGAACCTTTTGGAAATTTCATCACTTCTATTTTGTTTATTTTTTTTTTTGAATTATTTACATGTTATTCAATATTCTATTCAAATTGTTCCACCTTTTTTAATCGTTTAATTTCACTCAATTTTACAATAATTGTTATTAACTTTCTTCATAGGCTTTTTATCTTGATTTTTATTTATAGGTATTTTGTGCCGAGTTGCCGATCTTTCTGAAGGAAAATCGCAACGGGATGTATCGCACGGACGTGTATTTTATATGCAAAACACTGGCTGAGACGCCAATTTTTATAGCCGTGCCCCTGGTTTTCACAGCAATAACGTATCCGATGATTGGACTGTACCCGAACATATATCAATTTTTTATTACTGTGTGTATCGTCGCTCTTGTGGCCAACGTTGCCACGTCCTTTGGTAGGTATTCAAACCAATAAGTCCATCTTTCTGAAATATTCTTATATAATACCATTAATACAACAAAAAAAAAAATAAACGAATGATACAATTATTATTTAAATTAAATTAAAAAA
>JAAMPD010000064.1:0-104627 GCA_025266255.1 Trissolcus basalis
GTTTTTGAGTTTCCATAATAATTTATAATGTTACATAACGAAAATTAAAAACAAATAGAAGTAGGAATGAATATGAATTTAGAACAATATAGATAAAAATCTCTATGTTTAATTTTCATTTAAGTTAATTGAACAAACAAGAAAACATTAATCTATAACGAGCTGAGTATATTGCTTGTGATAGATCAATATTTATTACACGTTTCCCTCAAAAAATTACTTCAAAAATTTACCGATTGAAATAAAACTGTTGAAGCCAGATGATGGTAAATCATTTGATCCTACAGGCAAAAAGATTGCAATTGATATTTCACAGTTCCATTTTTAAATATATAACAAAAACAGTGGTCAGCTCTCTTTTCTCAAGAGAGAATATGCACGATTAATTTGTTAAAATTACGTTTGCTATAATACAATTATTGTACATTTGTACATTATTTTTGACTGACAGTTGTTTAGATTTTATGTTCATATTCTCAAATGGATTAAGATATCTCCAAGTATAGAATATTTTAGTTTTATCATTATTTTTTGTAGATATATTTTTATATCAATTTTATTTAGACCATATATTCTACAAAATTGCATAATTCAAAAAAGAATGTTCAACAAATTGTTTGTTATTTTGAAGGATTTTTCTATTTTATTATTTTTCAATTTTTTTCTCAACGAATTTCAATAATATTTACAATATTCTAATTTTGGCCTAAAATTGGTATTCCAAAATTAAACAATTTTGGCTCAATTTTATCATAAATACTAACAACAGCAATACCCACATTTTACCAGAGATGTTGACCCTTTAATTTCAGTTCAAAATAGGAGGGTAATTTTATTTATATAATTTCTTGATTAAACTTGATTAAACAATAAAAAATTGTTCAAATTATTTTATACTATTATCTATACTTACTATAAAATACTAGGGCAATCGCGAACTCTTATGAAGCTAACAATGACTTTTTTAAATTTTGTTTTCAAGTTTTGGATGAGGAATATGAACAAGTTATTGTAAAATATACTTAAGAAATCTTGCAGTTATTACTAATTTTGTTTCAATTCTTTTTATCTTTCTTCTCACATTTTTTTCATCATTCTTAATAGTTAACATTTTAAGTTTCAATACTTAAATCTCTATCCATTATCGACTTCCTTTTTTCTCACTTTGTCAAACAATATCATTTGAACCAAGCAGAATCCAAATAAAAATAGTTAATTAAAAAATGTAAAATGATGTAACACCGTCATTATAAGCTAAGATACTATAAACGATATTTAATGTTGCTTGCAAAAATGCGTTTGGTTTCATTTTTCCAATATTGCGAAATTTTTCTTTCGATAAAGAATGGCAGATACAATATAGTTATAATGTATACAGTGATACTTATTGATAAGCTCTCAGTTGACTCGGAATTAAACACCATAGTATCCATCATCTTCAAATGAATACCGACATTTTTGCACCGTTCTTTATATAATATTTCCAACCTAGTTGGTGCACATACAAAGGCTGATCAAATCATAGACGAACGTCTGATCGTTTCCGGTCGCTCTACTACGTCCGACTTACTTTTATGCCTCGACAACTAGACCAAGTCCCTTGACAACAGAAAACCAACCAATTTCTCACGAAGTTTACCTTGGTTCCTTTATCTTTCTCATGTACTTGTCGGATTTACACTCATCAATCATCTTACTTCACCAGACGGAATACGAAAACAACATCAAAATCTGAAACAACTCTTACACCCAGACAAACTAGATTCAAGCCAATCTGGATGGCTTCCTGAAATCGTTGCACCCTCGATCTACACGATCTACACAGTCTTTCAAATCGGTAAGAATAACTCCAAAGTAGATTCTTAAATGAAGGACTTACAAATCAATCATTTCAACAAAACCGAATTTTTATTCCATCTGTAGCTGTAATCTTCAATTTCAAGTCAATAATTTAATGAGGCGTACACATATTGTTAAGATTTATCTACTTCAGCAATTGATAATTCTCTGTGTGTCTAATTTAAAAATCAAGTAACTAATTTTAAAAGAGACAAAATCAAAATATAATGATACAAAGTCTGTATTTTTGCATAACCCACAAAGAAAGTTGTCGAATGAGAATGTGAAGCGTTGGATTTAATAACACTTAACAAAATAGTATAGAACGTCTGCGGTGGAGATGTGACTTATAATTAATATATTAGTGAAGTGGTCTTTTGACTGTTTAATTACAAGAACACTTGGCAGAATAAGAAGATGTCGGCGTCGAATAAGTTGTTTGAGTTGTCTGTGATACTAACGAGGAGTAGGCGAAAGTAACAAGTAACGGAAGGTTCTTGTGAGTCGCGTGGATGGTTTGTGCGGTGATCTATCGAGATTCGCGTACAGAAAATTGATAAGGTAAAGGCACTTGAGGTAGAGCTTAATATGTAAAATTGTGAATTATGAACACTCGGTTGAATTAATTTATAATAAGATCGTTTGGCTCTGATACACATCGGCTTTGTTTTCAGTCAATTTCATATGGTCCAATTGATTATGTCACTTGACGTAATTGGACGATGACAAATCTTGGCACACGTGGAAAAGCGCTGCTGTTTACTATATAATAATCAACACTCGTATGTCAATATTCTTAATGAAGACGGTAAGAGCAGCAGGATACACAAATTAACTCACGGCATATAATTTGAACGTAGCGCAATTAGTTTTGGAATCAAATTGAATTCAACGACTAATAACGATTACTCTTGTTTCAGCCGAATGTCGTGATATTTCATCTCCGTTGGATTAAAAAAACATTCACTTCGCAACCAGATTGCGTTACAAGTTCTTAAAACAGTGATATTGCATTGATGGTTATAATGTCTCGCGTAGTATATTTAATGAACGTTTTAATATTGTTGGTTCCTCTTTCAATTGTGCTCGTTATCTGCTAGCGTAATTGGCAATTGAATCATGGATGTTTGATGAATGGAGTTTGTTTTTACATGCTCGGCTAGATTCCTGTTGGTTCCAAAAAACGGCTGATGGATTATTGTTCAAGCTAAGACACAATGAACGCGCCATGGATCCCTGCATGTGACATTTTCATACCTCGATTTGATTTCTGTTGGATTTGGAATGTGAGTTATAGTTGCGTGTGCTCAATGTGCACTGACGGATTGCCATTTGAACGATCATTATTCATTCATCGTAAACACTCTAATCCAAATATCTCTAATCAAAAGTCTGATTTCAAAACAGGACATGTATATATGTAGCTTCCTGCCGAAGATGTTCAATCAATTGATGAACATCCGATGACTCATTCAATTTTTCAAGCTAAAAATATTGATTCATATAAAACTGCAATCAAATATAATAGATATATATACACATATGACTTTTGTTGTTTCAGAATGGGTTTGGGACATGAAGAACGTTGCTGATTATGAAACAAAAAAGCTGATATTTATTCTTCGAATCTAGCTGAAAGCAAAATTATAAAGCAAATCGTGAAACGCGGAGAATGACAATTCCTCGGAGAATTCAAGTGAGAATATCGCAAAATGTAGTAATTAATTTGCGCAAGAATGGCGTACTAATAAACGCGATGATCTAAATGGTGTGTAATTTGAGTGGGACGAGGATGTCCAAAATGTGCTTTAATGAAGTCCGCGTCCAAAGCTGAGGGATTTATGATGAAGTGAACTCGCACACAGCGCTTATATTAATGCTTTTAGAAGAACGCTAACGTGAAACTCGCCTAACACGTAGACGTATTACATTTTACGTTACATCCGCGAGAATATATCATACGAAATGCGAGATGCTCGTTAGTCTCCGTTCTCGTTGACTCGTTAGCCTCACGCTACGAGTGTGTCAAGTGTCGTATAAGTTAGCTGTCAGAATTTCCCTACTTTTTAAGCCTCACCGCACGATTCTTTTACTTGCAACTTATAACGACAACTTGAGCACAATCCAGTCCTGCAAACTTTGCACAATACGTCAATATCATCTTACACCGTACCATATTCCCATCCATCTTATATACGTTATCGCGGCGTCAAATTTATAACATCATCATCGTCATCCTCAATTCGTTTCATTTCGTTTCGTTTCGCCAGAATTATAACTAATTCAATCAATCCTTCAGATTTCAGCCGAATGAATTGCGCGTTTTCAATTATTTAAAAACTCGTTCCAATTTTCTTATAATAGAGCAAAAAGATTCTGTTATGGAAATGTAATGACGCTATTAAACCGAGCACAATAATCTGATGCTACTGTACAATTTTCAGTTACTTAATATAATATATCCTCCCTCGTTCTGCCCATTAAGAACATTGAATAACTTTAACTTCGAACAATTTGCGCACATTTTTGCACGCTCTATTTTCTCATTCCAAACAAATTCAATTATGAATTATCAGTCAGTCAGTTGGTTATATTTTATTATTCAACATGTTAATTGCAATGTTCTGAAAGTTTCATTCCCAAAAACATGTACTTTTTCATCCAACACATCTCAAAATCCAAACTTTTGTACACTCTAATTAACATTTGCAATTCTCCAGCTGTTTGTTTATCGTTTGTTCAAACGGAACTTTCAATTATTTTTAATTTTCAACTTGTCAACAAAACAGTCCACATTCGTGCACAAATAACAAATTTATTAGACGTCATTAGCCAAGTGTTGGAATCTTCATAGTCAAACATATTAGAATCCATAAATGCCCCTTGTACTAATTACAATTGGGTGGGTAAGAAGGTAATGTCTTAAATGGGGATTCGTTTTTGTGTTTGTAATAATGAACTTTTGGTTTATTGACGAAAAAAAAAATAATAATCGTGTGCTGGCACGGGGGAAACAAGTCCATATTAATGAAGTGGATCGTCGCTAATCGCAAGATAAAAAGCTTACGCTGAGGATTAATTAACTGAAATCGGGATGACGCTTTTAACACAAAAATAACAGCGAAAAATAGCGAGTGTGCAACGGGCAATAGGTATTAAAATGTACTACTATACATTTTGCAGGTAGAGAATGCACAGCGGTGATGCAGGAGCGCGAGCGCCTCAGGATCTGTTCGAGATTACGTTATCCCGTCATTTTGTCAGGCCGTTGCCGACATTACCAAGTTTAAGTTCGTTGAGCTAACGAACTTAGGGCCAGTAATCCCAGCGTCGCTGTGGAAGCGGCTCGACGTACGCCGTTAACGAGTTTCGACAAAGTGCCCCCTCGCACTGCACACTTTTAATCTCTGCTGTTTGACTTCACAACTCATCGGCTTTGGTTTATTTACCGCCCGCTTTCAATTGTCGCGCCGCGTTCTTAATCGCCCAGACCCTATCAGTCCGGCCGACCGCACTGGGGTGCGTTTCTTTGTCGCTCGCATTATACGAATTATGACAGATGTTGACGTCGTACTTCATTTAATTGAATTCACTTGAAGATGAAATGAAAATCATTTTATATTATTACGATTAACGCATTCAGTGTTCAATGCTACTACGTGACAAGCTTTCGACAAAATTAAATATGTATCCGTCTCCAGTGGGCACATACAAATCGTCTCCACAAAAGTTGCAAAGTCAATTTAGATCCGCGTAAAGTGCGCCGTCGGTGGTGCTTCATAGTTTAGTGCATTATGCAATTCAATCATTTGTCAAATACATGGCTTTCTGCGATTATATTTTTTCCATTGTCTTTTTTCCGAGACAATGGTATTTCATAGTCCGAGCTTATATATAAAATGGTAACATTCTCCACTGTCAGAGGATGTTTCTTTGTCAGAGAACAATTTTGAAGTGTTAACAACTTTTCAGTTGCGCTCGCTCAATATTTATATAACTATACCGCTGTCAAATTTGATAACTATAATTGGTTGATAATTTTTTTACTTTTAACTTTTACTATCAAAAAATAGCTGAAATATTGTCTCAATTTCACAATCAATTAACTTTGGGATAATGAAGAGGTTGGCATTGTTCAACGCAAAATTTATTGATTGGTTTTCTTTTTACTGAATATCTGAAAGACAAAAGGAGCAAAAGTTAAGATGCTTTAGTCATATGCTGCAAAGAATTATTATAACTGCAAAAAAAAAGAGGCACTCAGTTCATTGTTATCTCGTTTTCAATTAAACGGTTCAGTATTGGATTCCAACATGAACTGATGATTGTATATAAATACACCGATGAAAAGAAACGTAATTTAATTAATATTTTTCAACTTCATAATTGTTTAATTATATCAGCAGCGCCGTGTATCAAACTTATTTTTCAAAAGAAAACAAATACTGAATTAATCATCTTTAGCAGTTATAAATCATGTCACTTTTTTTTATTTTCAAAGTCGATTCTTCTGTTCGCTTTGAAATACGCTCTGTAAGCGCAACTTATCTTCGGGCTTAGACCACATCTTATGTATTAAATACGTAGCACTTACGCCAATGTTTGCATTCATTAAAAGTCAAGGTGTAGCTTACATATCTGTTAAATAGTCATGTGTATTTGCTCGAGAGATAAAATTAACTTCTCGAACGTATATCTCGAGATTTGACATTTGAAATGGACTTTAAAATGTGAAGCTCGCGATTATTCTCTCAAAAGTTAAGTTACCGAGCTGTTACAAACGATTAACTCTATCACAAATTCATTTGTACAAGTTTTTCTTTTCCATTCAAATGTAAATATACAGTTGTCCAAATGAGTCACTTGCGTAATGCAAATGAGCTGTTCAATCAACTGTACAAGCCTAAATGTAATTACAAATAATCTTATAACTATGGAAAAATAGAGATTCCTATCGCTACAAGAGCTCTTATTGCAGATAATTGTTACACCTTGTAATGCGATATGTTCAACAGCTGAGTATTATTTTTGTCGCCGTCGATTGAAACGGAGGCGCAAACAAGCAAGCTAAAGCGTGACTCGTCATGCTTTACTGACAAGCCAAAGGAACGCTATCGGATGGCTTACGAAGCTAATATATTCATGCAAAATTTACAAATAAAAGTTGTGAATGAAAACGTATGTAAACAAACATTTGCTTTTTCTACATAAGCGATAAAACTCAATGCAAAAAGTTACAACTTTCATAATGAATATGCACGAGCGTTTATAATTAGACGACTGAAGAAAAAAAAAAAGTCGAAATCTCATTTGAACTGACTTTCTTTAAATGAATTACTTTCATGATAACATTACAAGTCCGACGAAAGTTTTTGATAAGGCTATAGTTTTTTATCGTTGTTCAATGAATCTTGATAGGTAATAACAAATTATATAAAATGAATTCGTCCAATATCACAGCGAACATTTTGTCGATGTATAATTCGTTTTTCAATAAGTTTTCTGTTACTTATAATTGGAAATAAAAGAAAGAAATATGATTACTGTGATATAAAACGTTTTTGAATCAACCGAGAACGCATTGCGGTTATATTATAAGGATCGATTAATGCCCGGTAATACTGTATATCTCGTTTGCAATGCACAATGCAATGCGTATTGTTCAATCTGTTTGAAAATAAAATTTGAGCCAATAACGTGTTAACATTTAAATGGATTTAAATTGGAGAAACATTCGCCTATTGCAATGCAATGAACAGTTGGAGTTATTTTAATTAGACGATTGGGGTATATAATATACA
This sequence comes from Trissolcus basalis, assembly GCA_025266255.1. Lineage (NCBI taxonomy): Eukaryota > Metazoa > Arthropoda > Insecta > Hymenoptera > Scelionidae > Trissolcus > Trissolcus basalis. Next base: position 7,641 of record JAAMPD010000064.1, read on the forward strand.
AATTCGTTTTATATCAGGTGTAACACAGAAATATGCATGGCTAACGAAATTCTAATGAATCACATTTTGCTGTTGATACCATCAAAGAATATTCCGTGTTACACAGCACAAATAACATTATTCGTTGTGGAAAGCGGAAAAACAAATACGCCGCGTTTGATGAGGTGCGATTGAATTGTAATTATCTACGTATTAATGCACTATGCACGATGAGTTAACATAAAAGCGTTATTTATGTATATACTTAACGTTTTGATGTAAAATATACTTTGACGCAAACTGATGTTGAGATTTGATGAATGTGAATGATTTACGCTTCATATAATCGCATGGATTAAAAATAACTTACAAACTTACAAAAAAAAAGTAAAAAAGAACGCTTAAAAAATGTTGTTAAAATTTTTATTAAATTATCAAATTTAACTTGATTTTTCAACCTGGATAATAAATGCAGAATAAAGGCAACAAAAAAGTTGAGTCAACTTGAATACACAGAGAGGAAGAGGTTTTATCGGATTTAACGAACAATATCATCTGAATCTGTGTAACGATGTACGTATATCATTCTTATCCATTAAAATGTATATTTGGTACGGAAAGCTTGTTAAAATAACGTTCGCATAGGAGAAAATAGTGCACTAAAGTCTCTGTAATAACTCGATTAAAAGTAATAATTTAATTATAATCTCGTAGTTAGTTTTAAAATGAAAATCTTGTCTCCTAAAATGTTCGAATGAAAAAAACTCTTGTAAAAATGTCGCAGTTTTGTACGAGGATATTGTAAAATGAAAGTTGTAAATTTGTGGTAAAAACTGTACGCCGTTTCTCATTTGTATCATTAGTTTGAAATTGGCTTTTGAATTAATTATGAACGTAGATATAAATCTATCGCAAAATCTTCTCTTTAGAGATTGCTCAAGTTAAAGTCACATTAAAATTTGCTTTACATTTGTCTCTTCGCGCGAAGATAAGAATACATCCATTAACTTTGAAGAGGTTACGGCGGATTAAATTTGCACACCGCCAGCAGTGGCATGAACTTTATTACTGCAAACGAATACTTGAACGACCTTCAAACTGTACATGCGTGTATGATTTCAAACAAAGAAAAATGACGTCTTTAAAAAAACAAACCAAATACTTATGCCGTACTATTTGTAAACATCAACTCGAACAGGTTTTATGATTTTGCCATTTTTTCAATTGATAAATTACACGAACATTTGCGCATGACCAATTGATTGATCAAACTGTATGTACCGAAATGAAAAGCAATTTTATGCGATTTGCGTTCGCACTTATATGAGTTGGTACGGATAATGCTATAAACATAAATTTAAATAAACGTTATTAATAAATAAGTCGATGGGAATGAATTGGTAATGGATATTTAAAACATGATTGTGAAACGCAATTAATGAGTGCGTGTAATGAGCATGCAAGTTTAACGGTAACTTGGTTGGTTTACTGAGAAAGATATTGCGAAAAACTTCGCATGACGACGTTGCTGCCTGTCGAGAAATTTCTGATGACTCTTATTCCAATAGTAACCCTGAAACACGAATTCACCTTGCGCATTTTAATGCACCGTATTCTTACGTAATAATTAATAGTATCAATGATTGAAAATTTTTTAATCAATTGAATCTTCAATGTTATTCTTTTGTAAATTGTTTTATTTTTCCATTATCACTTGATTGTTAAACCGAGCGTTTTCCACGCTGATGTGCCCATATTGCTGAATCATCCAGGAAAATAATTTTCATCGCGAAAATTTTGCGTAATACATGCAGGAATCTCCAGAAATTATTTGCGAGCAATTTCTAAGGATTCTCATCACAAGTCTGAAAATAATAGTTAGCTGCGATTGCAAAATAAAATGAGGTGGAATTTTTTGTCCCCGTCACCTCAATATGAATATCTTTGTGATAAAAAAGTTAATTGTAATATTTCTGCAGAACTATATCGTTGCAGCGGCACTCTGCTATCGGTCGAATATATTTTCAGCTCGCGTGAATCACATTCGTTTAATCGATCTCGTTATATACTTTGTTTTTTTCTTTTTGTTAATCTTATTATTTTGAATAATACACGCTGTATTTATTTTATCTCCTGCATAGGTGTCCGCACGTTATTCCTCGAAACAGATTGTATAGAGACATCGCTCAAAATATGTGTATAACTAATGTCAATCACGTTGCGCATTTCATTATCAAATCATGACTCCATCAAATATAAATAAATATGAATCGATGAATTCGTTAATACTGTATTTGTAAATAATGTCATAAAACTTGCTACTAATTAACCGGTCGTTATTAATTTTATTGGTATGGAATTTTACCTCTTCCATTCTGTCAAAATACTTTTATTTGCATCACGAAAACATACCTACACGTTCAAAACATGTTTTCAAATGAAACGTTCCTCCGTCTAATTTTTCTTTAACTAGACGTTTCGAAGGTGAAAACAAATAGGTCACCTTATTCTTTCAATTAGATCAATCTACATTGAATGCACGTACGTGCGTTGAACTTTGAAATTTTGTTTCAAAAATACATTAACATTTATTATAAAACGTCCGGTCGATTTGTAAAATTGATATTTGAATAAATATTATTGATATTCGCGTCTCGGGTTTAATAAATATTGCTGCCGCGGGAGCTTATCATCAGAGAAAGTTTTTCATTTTTCAACTCCGTCAATCGTCCGACAGTTTTAAATCGAATATGAAATTCAATAAAATGGCTTGGTACAGATTGAAAATAGCATTTTACAGGAGTCCGCTTGTACGAGCTGTCCACAGAAACGATGTCCAGTTTTTCTCTCTCTTAATATTTCCATCGATATTCGTTGGCTGCGAATGTCATATTAACCAACTCTATTAATTATCCATCAATGCAAACTTTTATAATTCATCGTTTGATGTCAATAACCAGGGAGCATACCTTTTTTTTTTTGTCAGCATACCTTATGATTAATTCGAATTTAATATACCAATTCCACATAGATCTAATTTCATCGATGTCTGAATTTTATATGGGAAATGAGAATTTACCTCAAAAGGAGTTCAGTACGATTCGAGATAAGTCAGTATGCGAAACCTGTTGAAACATATAAATATCCATTTGAGCTAAAAAACAAAACTATTTTTGTCTGTCGAATAGGAACTTTGTTCTACCCGTCTGTAACTCGTATAAATTCTAATGCATGCGATCACTTAGCGGTATTCAACAGCAAGCCTATGAAAGATACGCCTTTTTCATACATCATTTTGCAAGTTCGAAACAAGGGGAATAATAAAAACGAATATCAACATCGGCAAGTTCGCAGGGGCACAAAAGTGTAACTTAGTTCGCGACACATTTGCAATGCGATCGAATATTCGTGCGACGCTCCACTTTTCACGGAGTTGAGTCTGTTCGCGGCTCAAGTGCGAATTGTCAAACTTGTCGACCGCGGTTGCAGCCGAGGCATAGTCTCTGTGCGCGACTCCGTCTATTTCGCGAACCTCAAAGTGCCCATTAAGAATCAGAAGAAATGCTTCCGACGTTCGAGAGCCGTCGCCGTCGTCATATATTCATATCGCATTCAAAAATGTACTTATCGAAAAGTACTTTGAATATCGGCAATGATGCATTATTTTCAACGACTACAAAAATACAAATCGCAAATGCTGAGTCAATTTTTTATCCCCTCAACATCAAAATTATAACTGCTTTCAATTTGTTTCACAACTTGTGACGACAAAAAAGATTTCGACAAATAAAACATTGGCAGAATATTTAGAAAAATTTCTTTTCAAACAATTTTTTTTCAAAATTTTATACGTGAAAATAAAATATTAATTAATTATGATTTTATGATATACAAAATATTTTTGAAAATTTGAAATCAAAATGAAAGTTAATTGCAAATGTAGAAATGATGATTTTTTTCTTGATAATTAATACATCAGTAGAACTGTTCAAATATTCATACTGCAATTAACTATAGTTTTCACTATAGAATGTTATCTACACATTAAAAAAACTATATGTATACTTGGTGCACATTCTGATATTCCAAATTATAATATATTTTTTGAGTAATTTTTTCGTTGATGCATTTAATTGAAAATTATAAATCATCAGTAGATTAAGATGCATAAAAAGAGGGAATTTCCTGTTAGTTCATTTGTGATAACAAAAAAAGCAGAAAAACTGAATGACTAATTTTGCATAAAAGCTATTTTTGATCGTTGGTTTCGAATAATTGAATGTGACTTTGAATAATTCGGATGAAATTTTTGTTGGCCCGTGATTAAATTTGATGAGGGCGAATTCTTGGACAGTAATAGGCAACGGTGATCGAATTGCGTGCTTATGTTAATATAACACATCAAATTGCACGACCGCACGTTGAACGACGCTTGGGATTGTTAAGTGATAAATAATTAATACGTTACATTAACACGGATACTCGGTGTGATTAAAATGCATCATTTCGTTGTTGTTCTTCGGAGACTAATTTTGTTTCAAATTACACTCGAAATTACGCACAATGTTTGATCATTCTAATACATTTGATACTCCCTATATAGGACATGTCAACATTTATTCTCAAATATAATTGTATCAAATTTTCATACGATAAAAAAGTCAACAAATAATGAAATATTTTATTATACCTTGTATAACCAAAGTATAGTACAATTTAACAAAGCTGATTGATAGTAGGATAATATTAAGAAATTTTAAACAAAAAAAATCTGATTGATGTCATATAAATTGGTTGAGAATAAAACAAAAGTGTGATAATTTGTAGGGTTTGAAAAATTGGAATGAAAAACGCAGTCAACACATTGTGCCGTTAATTTGATTTATCGTAAGAGCAATTGAGAGTTTAAGTCGCATAAATCCAAAAGAATCCGACGTGAAGCGTCTCGTTGTCACTACGACATTAAAAAATTCTATGCATTTATGAGTAACCGTGGCATACGATATTCATAGGGGGACGGTTATTCACACGTGACTGATTCATCGAATGAATTTTCATGGCGCGCGACTTTATGGCCGTTTCTTGCTTTCGTTTGTTCTTTCTTTCATAGCTTTCGTTTCGTATCCGCTACATGAAGCGTTCAAAATTATAGACAAAAGGTTGCTTTATTTTAAAACGAGAGTGAGAGACAAATAAGAAACGAAAAGCGCACAATTTCTCGCGCCTCGTAAAGATGCTGCTGGCCAGATCTATAGCTCTTGAATTGTCAACTCATGATCAATTCATGTCGATCGATGAATATACAACATTATCTTTGACGTGAGAAAAACAAATTGTCGTGTAAATTTCATGAAATTGCGAACAACAAAGTAAAAAGCAGCGATTAAACAATTGAAAGAAAAAAAATAAAAGTTGTAAAATTAAAAACAGAAGAAAAATTTGAATAAGAAAAAAGAGGAAGCAGGCAGAATAAACTCTTGAGAGAACTTTTTCCATAAGCATGCAAACTTAAATTACAACATAATAGTTTGAAGTATTTCGATTCTGCAGCATCGCCATTACAGCATGATAATATCAAAACTTGAGAACTGTACTTGATTTCCGTACTTTTAAATAGATCAAACAATTTGTTTAAAAAAATGCTAGAAAGAAGAAGAAGTTTCCCATCGTTGCAGCTATTGCTGACAGTTTGCCAAAAGTCGTTCATTTCTCTTACAAAAATGTTCGACCGAGAAAAAGAGATTAAAAGTGGGTTTACAAGGTCGTAAGTGAATTGTTTGAACAAAACTTATATAAATTACCGGGTCGCGGTGTATAACAAGTTACACAGTTTAGGAGTTTATGATTTATTTATTAAGCCCAAGCACGTGCTTTTGGCTGAGCGTTCGCCGCGCGTATAATGCAAGCACTGTTGCGCGTTATGATAATAAATAAATCATGAGTCCTAAACTTACTGGCTCACTGCTTTTCATTAAATATTTATCAACGCGTCATACAATTTTTAACGATTTATACAATATTTGAAAGCCGCTCGTCCGTATTAAAGATGCACTGCCGTTTTGTGTGCAGCGATGATAAGATCGCGGGGTTATGCATTATTAAGATGCCCTTTTTATTATTACGGATTTATCATTCCGCAAAAATTCCAGAGTATCTATTCACGCTTGCCAAAGAAACGAGAGTCTGATAACAAAATTGACAATACCAACAGAAACCTGTTGAAGTTTAATTCAATTAATTTCAAATGCATTTTTCAAAAGGAGAATATCAATGCCCTGATCAAAAGTTATACTGCTTTTTGTTTCTTTTTTCTCATATTTGTAATTTGTATTACTTTAGGAAATTAACCATTTTAATAATTAACGACAAAACCATTTCCTCTGTTTGTAATTTCATTATTCCGACCTTTTTAATTATAACAAAAACCGCTTCAATCTTTCTAATTGAATAATGATAGTATTAAAACATGCTTTATATCTTGCTTATTATATTTCGTAACGCATATTTATTTTTAATTGGTTCTTAAAGAGAGATTAATTATAATGAAAAGAAACAATTTTTGAAAGGAAATTCCATCATTTAAATTTGACGTTGACGATCTAACAAACATGTCATTTTGAAAATAACTGAATTTCATGTATAATAAAATTTTTTTAAGTCAGAAGCTTAACAAGTTTAGAACGATAAATAAAGGAGCAGAAAAATATATAAAGAGTCAATTTTTGGATTCATATATCTATATATATGGTGTATGAATGTGTGATATCATTGATTGCTCAATTCATGTTGTATATGTATGAATTGAATTGGAGTAGGAAACGATAAATTTTGTCCGCAGTGCGAAACAAAAAAGCAGCTCATAAAAATGGCATGATTGCACGTACGTGTGGAATTTACAATTCGTATATAGATGAATGAAACGGAGAACGTAGAAGCCTTGATATCGTATCTGTCGGGGATGCTCGAGGATATTATATTAGACTATCGCAAAAACTGGCAACGTGATCGCGAGCTCAACTATCCTGGATACGAGGGCGTACGAGACGATGACGTGGCGACGCAGTACGAATGCCGAGAGCTCCGCAGAAAAGAAATTGCACGCCTGAACACGATTTTGCCCAAGCTTGAGGATTCCTATATAAACAAACTGCACCAAAGCTGGCAATCGCTCGTTGAGAAGTTACGCGAAACCGCTCGTAGGGACGCGGCTATCTTCCGTCAAATCATTTTGCTTGTGCAGATGCAGCTACAAATTACGTCGTACGACAATTCATCTACCGACCGATTCCACAACCATTTCACAACCTACAAAACTTTTCATCACAATAGTTCATGCACTTTGTTCAGGTATTCATATGCACAACAAAATACTTCAAACCAATACGCGCTTTGCAAATTTTATTTGTTCCTCGTTCCATTTTTGTGCTTAATATCCGCGCAGATACCACACGAAACAATTGTGATTAAAAAATCATCCGGCGCACACACAAGTTCCCTGACAAACATTGTGGGAACAGTCAAAACAAAATTAGAACGTTACGTTTTGAAATTTTAATCGATAAATCAATTATGTACACGATTTGTTCGTGCAAACTTCTAAAGGCTAATTTCATTCTTTCTTCTGATCAATTATGTGGCTTTTCAAACAATATTATCATTTTAATCAATATCCTAATTCGGACGCGGTTTGCACAGTCTTTAAAAACAACACGCAAGCTTTGTTCCGACTCTCAAAGATCATGTCTCGGCTTTTCAAAAACTAATCATTTTTAAATGAAAACAACAATTTTTTTCCGTCTTTTATATAGTTTTTTGTTTTTAATTTTTTCAATTTAATATTATCAAAGAAAACTTGAACAAAAGTGTCTTATCGAAAGTCTACGACGGAACTTAATATTTGCCTGATGTCTTCTTTGCTTTTTAAAACCCTGCAAGGTTCAGACTTCAAATTTGTTTATATCCCTACTTTCGTTCAAGTGCTGGACCAAAATGAATCCTCTTCTAAATTGCAAAATTGTATACAAGAAAGGAAATGCGAACAAAAAAAGACGCAATAAAGTTGTCAGAGAAAAACTGATTAAAATTCAAGCAAAATAAACAAAGGTATAATAAATCACTTTGTTCATCGGCAATGAACAATTTTGCAAATAACAAATGAGTAAATATTTTCATCGCCATCGTGTTTGGGATCTCTCATCGATCAAAACAACACTAATAACAAAAGAATGATTAATCAAACGAAACAAAACAAAAAATCGAGTATGAGGAAAAAAAGATCGAGTTGTAAACAAAAATATAACAGCAAACGTGAACAAAAAACATTCCGAAATTATGCACATAAAATTATAATCATAGCTTCTTCTGATGCAATATGACGAGGGGACAAAATGCGCGGTGTAAAATTTTACAACGTAAAACAATGGCATAAAACTTAACGACGTAACTCGCCCTAGACTTCAGTCAACAGATTATAATAATATTAACATTTATTGTCGATGATTATGAAAGTAATTGCGAGGATAAGGATGATGCGACAGAGGGCTTGAGAATGTGTTGCGCCCAAACGTCAGACGCGAACGTGTCGTCGAAAGAAGTAGATGCGTTGTGTCAATATAACGATCAAGGAATTAACATAGACCGTCAGTACACCGAGCAACAAGTAATTCGAATAATCAACTTTTCAGTGATGTTGCAAATGTTATTCAGTAGATACATCTTTAAAATTGTAAATAATCGAACATAATGGAAAATAATAGAACATTGATTCGAATATTTATGCAATTTCATTCTTCAATGTTTGAAGATACGAAGCGTATAATTTTTGCAACATTGATTTCACACGATATATTTTCAAGTTTAAAGAATTTTCGTTATTGTTAATTTTATTGAATGGAAAATTCAGTATTCACGAAAAAAAGTTGGTCTTATTTCAGTGGGTTTTTTCATATATTTTTAATGAACATTTATACAAAAACAAGTGTATAAATTCATTCAAAAATAAGTCAAGATTCATTTTCTGCCAAAAGTCATTTATTCAAATTCAGAGAGTTTTATACTATTGTTGTATTATATCCTTCGACTTATGTTTTATTTTGAATTTTTTCCATGTCTGTGCTAAAGTTTATTCATTCATTTAAAATAATGATATATTTAAAATTTAAGCAAAGAATCGAACGAAATATATAGTGTTGAAAACTATTTTTATATTTATGTATATTGAACTCGTATACTTTTATACTCACAATAATTATTGTTGTGTTGAAAAAGTGAATCGAACAATTGATTCATTATAAATGAAAGAAAAGATTGATTTAATTTTAAAGTACTCATTAATTTAGACTTGGTTTTAGTCTTTACTTTTAAACGGTCTGTTACCAAAGTCAAACAACGAGGAGTGGGACTGTCGGATAAATAACATAAGTCAACGTCCGTCACAAAATGACAAGTCAAAGAAATGCCATGCGAGACAGAAGAGCGACTCCGAAGTGCTTGAAAAGCTGAAAAGCGTCTCGAAGAGGCAAATTCGACATCATTCGAGTGAGTATATATCCGGGAGAGATTGGCGCTAGTCATTTCATTAATCATGATTCATTTTAATGAGTGTGCGCGGGCGCATGGCCGACAAAACACACATCTCTCGGATTGTACCAGCGCGACAAAATTCGCCTTAAATAAATTAGCCTTAATGAAATCGACTTGTAGGGAGGCGATCGATAGCCGATTTGCGAGCGTTGACGATGTTTTATGAATTACAGGCAAGTTTTTGCACGAGGCCAGCAAAAAGAGCAAACCGGTTCATTAACATACGAACGAATATCGATTGGTCTCATCGCCCCGAAAACAGGAACTCAAATAAGTCCATCAATTCGGCTCTTAAATTCGCCCAGATTTGTACAGATCGCACGAATAACATCACGTCATTTGCATAGACGCTTTTTCTTCACGCCAACTGTACGCGCAAGGCCAGCCGCTAAATCAAGAGAAATGCCCGCACGCACATTTTGCGCATCGACTTCTTCTATTATTATGCTATGATTTACGAAAATCAACACTAGGCAGCAAAAAACATATCTTTTGTTTCGGCTCATTTTATTTTACACGTCACTTGTTCATGCAATTTATGTCGCTGCAGTATAAAAAATCAGTTCAATTGTATATGTCAATTTGACATTATTCTTTTTTTTTATTCTTTTCATAAATAAAATGTTTTTGATAATGATGATGAATAAACGGAATACTAATGATTGGTGAGACTTGATCTAACAGTTTGTCATTTGAACGCCCAGGGAGATGAGATGAAAACTATTGTTTTGTTTGTTTGTTTTTTCAAACATCATGGCTCGTTTATTTTGGACAATTCTCGTAGCTCGAACACAATGTTTTGAAAAGTTTCAAAAATATACAATTCCAGAAACAAGGTAGTGACTTTTTTAATTTAATTGTTTGTATTATTCGATGCGTTACGCTTAGTCTGCGGCAAAGTTAAATATATATGCTAATGTCACGTATATTCATAGAGTACGACACCTAAGTTTAATTTTAACTTTTAGATTCATTGAAAAGTTTAGGTACGTTTCATTGTCGTCCTTTTTAGTTTCCTCCTATCTTCTTCGTTCGAGTTTTTTTGTCTGCTCGTCGGAATTTCGCAATTTTTGTGCGTCTTTAAAATGCAAATTAAATTAATTAAATTTACCTATTCATTCTTTCTCTTTTTTTACATCTCAAATTAGTCTGAATTGGCCGGTTCGGTTGTTCAACATTGTCGAATAAATTATTGAGTTTTCTTTCCAAGTACAAATCGCAAAGTCACAGTTATAAATGTTGCTCGCTGATTTAAAAAATAAACGACCATTTATTTTAGACAGCTTACAATGATATTCGCATAACTTATAACGTCCATTTGTTGATAACTCGTTTACATCATATACATCTTACAAGTTTCATATTTTATAAACTATGATTATAAATTTTTTTCGGGAGTTATCGGTCGTCTCACTAATTGCAAAGTTAAAAAATCTATTGTTACATCTACTTTAAATAATGCAATTTTCGGCAACAAAAATAATGCACCCGGCAGTGAATTTTTTATAAGCGATTAGAGACCCTGTCAATAACAATAATTCATTAAATTATTTCTCTCAAGAAATTGTGTGCTAGAAATAAACTCATTCTGCTTCGTCGATAATATATATATATATCAAGAAATTAAAAACATATTTTCAACAAATCATACAAGTAGTATATATGAAACGTAAAAAAGAAAACTTGATTCCAATTAAAAAATTGATTGTATCATAAATCAACGAGTATATAACGAAAGTTTTACTACGATTTGAACAAAATATTTACTCGGATAGAATTGTCGTATTCTAAAATGTAAGCAATTGAGGATGTAGAATAGATCAAATTGTTATTTCATCAAATCGAATTATGTAAAGTAGACGTTAAATTTAAACCCTTTAGAAAACAAAAGATATTGTTTCCTTGATTTTCAAATGAGCATTCAATTGTAAAAAGTCTGAATTGATAGTTGATGTTTTCTTATTTTTGTTGTTAGCTTGTGATTTCTAAGGGGTTTCATAAGTGCTCAATACTTTCCATAAGAAACTGTTCCTTGTATAAAAATGATTTTGTTGTTGAATATTTGGGAAACTTGTTTTCCTTTGAGTGTTAAAGGCAAAGAACAGTTTTGCCCAAGGTTCGATTAAAAAGTTGTGATTTATAATTTGAGGCTTTCATTCAACTACGTTATGGCCCTGAAGACACTTAAGTTCGTCGTATGATAGAATTCCTTCAGTCGCGTTTTTGATCTATGCAAAGCAAGCGTTGAGTGCGCGCTCAATTTTGACGATCTATTGTGTCAATAGATTTTGCTGACGCTCATCATAAACGTGACTTTAGGATCAAATGGATATAATGAATAGGCAAAGGCCGTTTATAGTACTTGTAATGAGTACAATTTATTTATTTGCTTGACGTATTAATAAATATGTTTGGCCTATTTTGCATTAACTGTATCAAGTCATTTTTTTTCCTCAAACAAATAGATGTTTAATAGATGATCCTTTCTCAATCGTTACTTTAATACACTTCATTCTTGTTTGCAATTGCAATGTTGAATCAATTCATCTCAAATGTAGGAACTTTTTTTTTATCAGAATAAACATATAGCCACGATTTACATAATTTCATCATATTACAAATCGCAACGATTCCCATAAATACAATTTTTCTTACAAAATTCTTTACAATACCAAATTCAGTAATAAAAATGAAAAGTACAATCAAATCAATGTAAACAATTTTCAAAACGATTGACTTTAATTTGTGCAATTATTAAATAAAAAATCTAACAAACGAACTCTAACGTGAGAATTATATTTATCTTAAAATCAAATGATTTTTTTAATTTTTTTATTACATGTTATATTTTTACTTGTACTTTTTTTCAAAAAATACTGTGGGAGTATTAAAGTGTAAAACATGTCGAGGGAACAGAAAATTGATCGATCTTATAAACGGTACAATTCTCTTGCAAATCAAGTTATTTATAAGATATTTTATAGTCTCTATCTTAGTATTATATATTAGTTTAACGTCCTTTTATATTTTCTGTTTGATTATAAGTGAAACGAATATTTACCAGTCATATAGCGCATACTATGGTGCACTGATGTATAAGAACTGTTTAAATTAACAATAATAAGCAAGATTAATGAGAGCGCGACATAGTAACGTTTTTACTCTGCCTTAAATTTGACTTAAGTATGGTATATTATGTATTGATGACATTTACTGCCAGGCACGTAACAACATATAAATCCAATTTTATTCGCAAATCAATTAATTTGTACATGTTATTAAGGTTTACTATTTTTTTATGTCAAAAAAAATTATGTTTTTTCGCAGTTCATTTTTAATTAAAATTGAAATTCAAAGTTATGATGGTTGTTACGTTCCTATAATAAGGCATAATAATTAATGATCTAATCAGAAATTATTTGGTGTTCATTCAGAATTCTTTCATTATATGACAAATAGTTTGATCGAAGTTTGTCATTCATATACGAAACAAATGTGATTGCTGAACTTCAGCGTTAATTAACATGCAGTTAGTTGCATCGTGGCATCTACTAAATCAATATTGCAACAAAAAGTGCACGTGGATAAAAACAAGATGCCTGTAAGTTGATGGGATGATTTATTATGTAATCTTTATTGGCTGTCTGAAACAGAGTTTCAGAGATTCATTTGACCAGTGGTAGGGTGTATAACAACCGATCAAAGCGACTATTATTCGCAAAATATTTTTATACGATGAAAAAGCGGTAATTACCCCCCCCCCCCATTTTTATTATACTATGTGAACATTTTTTTATCAGATTGAAAAAATGTACACTATATTTACATTGCATCTAACACATGGAAACTTTTCAATTGCGATTACATTATTTTTATTTTATGGATGGCAGCGGTGGAAATAGTTTGACCCAAGTTAGGTCTTTTCAATCTTGAAGAATCTTCAAGAGGTATTAAGTTTTCAAATTTAATAACTTAAATTGAATAAAAGAAAGAAACAAAATTGCTCCGTTGCAGAAATTAGGATTCATGTGGCTCCAGTCCCACTACACTAGTTTTATTTGTATATTTATAACTTAGTGTAAAATTTACAGAGCATTATTTGATGTTATATTTGTGGAAGTTGGGACAGTCAAAAGTCTCTAAAAGAGCATAGAACATCAATTGCAATTCATCGAAATGAATTAAAAACAGTTGTTATACACCCTGCAGCAAGGTAAATTGTTGAATTCATCGCGCGAATGTTGTTTAATTTGTGTTTTATCTCTTGGTTTGTATGAACGAAATTTTATCAAAATGGTGTAATGACAGCGGCAGCCTCCCCTCTACTCGCCGGAAGAGATGCGCATTCTTTCCATTTTTTATCATGAACAGGGTCATAACATTCTACAGTGGACATCGTTACTTGAGTTCGATAAAAATTTACTTCTCGGAATTGATTGCCGCCAATCACGTATAAACGTCCGTCAGCAGCAGCTACTGCGGGACAAGAACGTCCTATGTTGAGTGGCGCGACGTAACTCCAAACATTCTAAAAAATCAAGTTAAAAGATGATTTTTGGACTGTCTAATTCAACTTGGTTGGATAGAAATATATAATTGTGTTTCTCACATCTTTAAACGAGTATCTTTCAACAGAATCCAAAACCTCATTGGTTTTATTCGTACCGCCAACAACATACATATAGCCATCCAATACAGCAATGCCTATTTGCGATCTTGGAGTAAGCAATGGTGCCAAACACTTCCATTGTCTGGTGCACGGGTTATAACTTAACAAATCGTCACGATGTCTGCTAAATCTTGTGCAACCCCCAACTATGTAAATCAAACCTAAAAGAAAAGAAAAAGTGAATGTAATAAGTGTTTAAAATGGAAGGTAACTAATTAGAGAATGATTAATCAAAGTAATGAATTGCTTGCGAATTGTTTGTGATACAATGAATCTTGGAGTAAGGTTATTAATTATCGTAAAACATAATGAATCACCATCATAAGCAACTGCTCCGAAGCTAAAGCGGGGTTCAGGCATTTCACCGTGTAGACTCCAGGACTTTGTGACCGGGTCGTAGATTTCCATACTGCCACCGATGTCTTCACCAACCCAACCGCCAAACGCGTACAAATTATTATCCAACGCGCACAATCCAAAATCGCACCTGGGCTCCACCATACACGCTATTTCCTTCCACAAATTTTCTCGTGGGTCGTAACATTCCCCATTAGCAATGATACAAGACTCCAATTCGCCGCCAACAACATACACTTTGCCATCCAATAATGCAACACCTGGCAATATCCTTGCCGTACTGATCGGAGCAATTTCACTCCACGTTCTGTAATGTTGATGGATCATTTGAAACGAATTAAAACAGTAATGAGTATTAGATACATAGATTGATCAATCTCACCCAGTAAAGGTGTCGTATTTAATAATGGTGTTATAAGTGCTTTCCGAATGCCTGGCCAAAGTATCCCTGGAGTGTTCACGTTTCGAGCCACCGATAACGAGGATATTTTTTTTCGCGCACAGTCTAGGTTGAACGTGAAATGGGACAACGCAGCCTTTGTTCTCCTTAATGTCTGTGTGAACTGAACTCAGTACATAATTTACGTCTGTAGCTTTACATTCTTCTATTACACCTTTAATGCGAGATGAAGAACACAATCGAAAGCGTATGTGCTGAAACACTTCGAACGCGTATTTACCCCTCGTTGCTATGTCACGCAGAAGCCAGTTGTACGCTGCTTGGAAGACCTGAAGACGAATTTAATTTATTCAACAATGACCAACAAATAATAATCAAATACAACTAATTACCTCATATTCAGTTTCTATGTGTATATATTCGCTGCTCAAAAATTGAACCACATTTTCTACAGGCAATTCAAGAAATTCCTCTTCTTGAGACACTTTTGGAAAATTGACTTCGATGAAATGTAAGGCAAATTCCTTCAAATCCCTTCGGTTATGTCTGTCTGCGACGCTGAAAACAAACATCTCAATCAATCAATCAGTTTCAAAAATAGTAACAGACCAATTTCCTTTCGCCTTACTAATAAACGCCAATCGCGTTGCTATAATCGATATTCTGTTTCAAATAATTCGAACAGCTCTGAAGAGCTTCATTAAGTTGAAGAAAATCCGCAGTGATGAAGAGATCTTGCACGTTGTCTTTGGTTATGCTTAAATTCCCGGTATAAATGAAATCAATGATGAGCGTCAGAATATCGGGTGAAAAATCCTGTAGTTCAATGGTGTCCTGCTGTTTTTCCATCAGGCTACCAGTAAACATGACGTGAAAATATTTGCAGCTGGCTGCCAGGATGGAGCGGTGAGCCCGGATGATGGTGTCGTTGATGACCAGACTCACATCGGTGAACTGATTATTCAGTCTTTGCTCGTTGATATTACGCAGCACCTTCAATGCATACTGTCCACACGACAAATCTCGTGTCAGATTTGCGTTCGACATGTCTGATGCTTGCATTGCAAATACTAATGTGTTCGAGTTGACTGAGCTCTCCTCTACAAAACCATCCAGTTTCCCTCTATCTTTTGCTCCTACAAATTAACAACCAATTATTCATATTTATATATTTCTAACAATTTTATAACACATCAACATCACGTCAAACTACAAAACAAATTTAGTCGCGTTGCTTTTATTGCTTTCCTATGTTTACATCAACATTGATGCCAATCAATATTTGACAGATGTTCACACCAAAAATCAATCTCTAAATTTTAAAACTTTTTCCACAGACTTTAAGAACAATTCACAACAAATGAATTGAAAATTGAATATTCAGATATCAAGATAATCGATATTATTTGCCATTTTAATTCAATTACAATTAATTATCAACAAATCGTAAAAGATCAAATAATTACCATATTTTTGTGCCAAAAAAATAGCGTGTTCCTTTTCTGTAAAAAAAAGAAACAAAATACTGTCAGTCGAGTTTAAACAAACTGCACTGATGCATGTAAAATCTCGTAAATTAAATTTACTAAATCGCAGACTACAGTCCAGTTCAAAATAAACATTTGCTTTCAAACGGTTTGTACCGTCCAGTCAAAGAATAAATAATCCATGTTAACCTATCGTGTCAACTCTATTTTATATTTTCATTCGTTTTCATTAAGCAACAATAACACAAACATGCCAAAACATTTCTGTCAATTTGACAGTTATTCAAAACCTCGAATATAACACAATAAAGAGGTTTGTTTTCCTCACACTTACGGCATATTCGAGACATTTCGCAAACATTATGCAACCATCCCTCTTTATTTCATCCTTTTCGATAGATAGTCACCATCTCATGCTGCCATTAACGTCAAACTTCTTCGTTCCAAAAGATGGAACGTTTCATTTAACTCACTTAGTTGACATTTTTTTCTCAGTTCCTAGAATGAATGCACATACAAGTGTCAAACTACCTACTTGAAGTTGCTCACTTCAATGATGTCAGAAGATGGTCGACAGAAGATAAAACAACTTCATCTACAAAGCGCGCCAATTTCAATTTTTTATTTTTCCTTCACCAAATATACTTATTAAATTAATTCCAACAATTATCTCTTTCTTTATGATTTATCACACCTATTTTGAGTTTTTTTTATTGACCCAACCTGTAAAACAAAAGGACTTATAAAACTGTTTTGTTAATTTATCCTACCAGGAATTTTGTGATTTATTAAAGGATGCCGATGAGTATTTTTAGTTTGTTCAAGTCGGTAAGGTAGATAACTTTACCAATGGTACAAAGTTGTTACCATGTGATTATATTGGTTCTGAATTTGTTAAGTTAGTTCACGAACATTCGTTCATTAGGGTGTAATAGGATTTAATTCATTTTCGTTAATTAACTTTTTCTCTTTTAGTATAAAAATAGCAAATGTTTACAAATAATGAAAAATTTTTATTTTAGCTTATTGGAAAGAAAAATAAGCTGTTGATTCTAATAATTGAAACATTTTTTTATTAATAAAGATTAAATATATAATGTAATCATTTTTTATTAATAATAATTGAGCATACAAAATTGGCTAAATTGATTAAATCGGAATAGGATGATTTGAATTATTGATTGAATGCTAAAGACAAGTGAGGACTCTGAGGAGTAAAGTAAAGAGGAGGCTGAGAAAAAAGGAAGCGGTGGGTAGTAGAGGATGGGGAGAAAGGTGCAGAAAGGAGAGTGAAGTGAGAGAGAGGCGTACGAGGCGCCAGCTATCGGGCAAAGAGTCGTACACAAAGGGCTCTCTCTTTTAGTTGCGAAGCGCGGTGGAATCGTGGCGTGTGATTGGTGGATGGTCGTGGATTTGAAATGGCACGCGGGGGCGCGCGCGCTTTTCGCGGCGGGTTGCGCGCCCTCTGTTCGTGATCGGCGACGTCCCGAGGGCAGCTCAGGGTAGCTCGGCAATCGGAAAGATTGCGGCAATTCGCGAATGCGAGCGGGTTAGTTCGGGTCCGTTTGGTGGGTTCTCGAATGAACGGGCATTAGGCTTTGGGAGCTCGCGAACATTCGAGTTGAAGTGTTGGTGGGCTCGGCGAGCAACGCTGTCGGGTGTGCGCGCGCGCGTGCGGATGCCCCGGTGGGTGATGTCGGTATGGCCAGGTGATGTCGCGCGGCAGATCGAACCAACGATCACGAATGGCGCGCGCGTCTCGACAATCCAGCCGAGCGCAACAAGCCGGTGAACACGTTTTGTCGTCGTCGAGATGAGCGTGACGACGCTGCCGGACGCGCTCGACCTCGAGCGCGTCAAAAAGGAGCACGTCGAGCTCTGCGCCACTGACAATGGCCCGTCTGCAGCGCCGACCAACAACAGCAATGGCTTTCACCAAGGGGAAACCAGTCTTCTCCACAACATCCTGGCCGCCAAGTTTGCCGCCATGCCCAACCATTCGCCCGCGGCTAAACATGAAAAAATTCGCCTCATCATCGAAGACAGCATTAGGTCTACATCATTTTTTTCTTTTCCCTCTCTATTTCTCTCCCCCTCCCCCTCTCTCTCTTTCTCTCTCTTCTTCTCACGAATCATGTTTTATTTTCGACTTCTTTGTTTTCCTATTGACAGTTTATATTGAATTGAATCAATTCAAATTATTAAGTCTAACAATAATCGAACTTGAACAATTCATGATTTTGAAGTATTTTCTCTTTAAAACGAATACCTCTTTGTACATTGTTGTTACATTTTGTGTAACATTTGATTCAGTTTTGATTGTTAATGAATAATGCGAAAAATATGACATGTTTATTTTATAATGTACTGTCGCCACTTATAATAAGCAACATCGACCCATCGAGATATTCATACCAGTAAGATCATTATTATTTATTGATCCGGTTCGTGTACTTTGGTGTTTTGTTATTTCTGATAATTCAATTTTGCTATGATAACGAAATTTGAATATCCAATTGAAGTTAATACATTTGTGAGAAGTCGTTGGAATGAAAAATGCTTCAAGAAATTTCTGTCTGTCGTTGTAGTCGTTTTTGTTTTTTTAGGAAACAAGTTTTGTTTGTTTAAAATATAATTTTGATGATATCTTGTTTGTTTTTAGTGACGACTCAAGAGCGAGTGTCCAGGAGATATTCGCCCAGGTGGAAAAGTTGAAACTGGAGGAAAGACTTTTGTTATACCTGAAGCTTCCTATGTCTTTGACAAATCCTGGTGGTACGATGGACCCTTTGAGGCAACCTTTGAATCCACTTGGCAATCGATATGAAATATATCAAACCATAATGTGGATCAAAACGCATCTCGAAGAAGACCCAGACGTTTCTTTGCCAAAACAGGAAGTTTATGAAGAATACGAGTATGTTTATATGATAATAAAAACAACAATAATAGTAAATTTGTTGAATCAACTTGTAATAATAATACAATTTTTATTGTTGCAGTTTGTTTTGTAAGAGAAATTTCATGAAGCCTTTGTCGACTGCAGATTTTGGTAAAGTTATGAAACAAGTGTATCCTCGTGTTAGGCCACGAAGGTTAGGTACTAGAGGCAATTCCAGATACTGTTACGCTGGAATGAGAAAGAGAATTAAATTGAATCATCAAACTTTGCCAGCTATCAGTACCCCGGTAAATGATTTAGTTTGTTTGTTTTTTTAATCGATGAATTCGTTCAAATTTCATCGATATGTTTGTCTTGATATTAATAGTTTGTGTTTAACAGGCGGATGATAATGAAATGATCGGAGCAGCCTCAACTTTAGTCTGTGAATTGGCTGAAAGTTTGTTTGAAACAGAATTTCCCACGCTGAGTTCTTTAGGTCGATATCTAGTTGAAAATTTGTACGTCGATACTCGATCCTTAGCTGCCGTGTGCATGATGTGCAATAGTAACGAAAGCAAATTCTCAGTTAGCAAAGGTTTGTAAGCTTCTAATTTCAGCAGACATAATGATGTAATCGTATAAAATGGCATGACTTCCTTCCAACTAATATATATAAACAGATATATTTGTGAAAAGAAAAGAGTCACGTTCTGTTTTGTTATGGTATAAAAAATGCTGATCAAGTTGTTGAATAAAAATGTTTTACAGAAACATCGCCAGTACTTTCTGCTGGTAAAAATACTGGCAAACTCAGGGAGGCACAATTGCAATTGCAACGTAAACTGCAGCAACGGGAGCATATACGTGATCAGAAACATCGAAATGTTGAAACCGTTTTGCAGGTATTTCATTTGTATTTATTTTTTTCTATTTATGCCATTATTATCAAATCAATTGCATTATGCAAATCAAAGCAAATTTTCATCACTAAAAAAAGTCATTATTTGATGTTTAATAATATGGATCATTTTATTTCACAAATTGAAAATATGCAAACACAATGCATTTTTAGAGTGCTCTCTAAGGGCACTAGAAATAAATTGGATCATTATAAATTATGAGTCGTGCATTCGATTGTACTTAAGCATTCAACGGTTATATGATAAAAAAAATTACTTCTCGATGTGATTTGTGAAACCATTATATGATTATTTAGGAATTAAATCCATTTCTGAAACTTTTTAAATGGATTACATAATAACTTACCGCCAGGCTTTTTAAGTCTTTTATAAATGTGGCATTCAATAATTGCATTAATACTTTCCGAAGCTAATGAAACTCGAAGTTTTTCGAGTCAATTTGATCTTTTGACTTAAAATGGAAAGACTTTGATCAACTATTAATTGATCTTAATTTTTTTCGTCTTTTCAGAATTCAAATAAAGATAAGACTGTAGATAATAAATCCACTGCGGCAAGCAAAGGTGGACGCAGGAGTAAGATGCAGAATCAATCACCGCAGTGTACAAACGCTGATCAGCAGCAGGCAAAGTTGACACCGACTTCGAAGAAGGGACAGGTGAGTCCGGCATTATCTGCGGGACGTCAGAAAAAGACTGCAAAGGGTTCGAATCAGTCGTCGTGCACTGTCTCGCCGCAATCCAACTGTGATAATCCGTCGACAGTGTTGCAACCGAGCTGCGACGCAGCAGAGTCGACTGCATCTGCAAATGTAATTCCGCCTCGGCCAAAGAGTGCGCGGAAGCGATCAGTGGCGCAGCGTTCTCCAAGTGGGCCTAGCCCTGAGAAGCAGCACAAACTCGCAGCCGAACAAGCAGCAGAAAGAAAGACTGGACAAAAGGTCGCGGGGTCGGCGACGACAACGACGACGACAACGACAATGACGACGTTGAAGTCGCCTCGGGCAAAGAACGCGAAAACTGCAACGTCGTCGGTGCAACCCTCGAAGAGCTGTGATAATGTAGATTCGGAGGATCACGCAAAAACCAACGGCTTCGACGGCAAGCGTGCGCTCCTGTCCAAAGATCAACTTCGGTTGCTGCAGGAGAGTTCGAGCGACAAACTCTGCACGATTGATCCTGAATCGCTCAACGATTACCTCAACGGGGGCAATAACTCGCAGGAGCAAGAGGAAGAGCTGCTGCAATACTTTCAACAGAGTAACTCGTCCAGCTCTGACATTGAAACAAGTGGTATACAGTTCGATGGAGACAGCTCTTCTAGATCCGACAAGGTTACCCAACTTCGAGTGATTCTTCAAGGGAGTTACGAGGACACGACGGATCAAACGCCCGATTCAGTATTAAGCTCGAGTATCGATGGCAGTGTCGTTATTGAAACGAAACAGGTACGATATCTCATTTGGCGTTTATTATAGATGCAAATGCGTTTGCAGTGACGATTGATTGTATTGGTTTGTCCCAAACAGGAAGCTGCACAGAAGCATGAAATCATTTTGCCGACGTTGTTGAGCGACGCCGCTGGCCAAACCAACAGACGTCGAGTGAGTTTTGAAAGTAATGTGATGGAGCATACAAACACCGTGCCGCAAAGTCCGAACACCCGACGTAGGATATTTAACTTCACGCCAATATCGCCTAGTCCGCATTCGCCGATAAACGGTCGAGTGTCCAAGTCCAATTCGGCCAACGCAAGTCCTTTCGTATCGCCTAGAAACACGCCGGTTCCCCGTTCGAGAAGCAGCATTCAGGCCGGCGGTTGTAAATCACGCGGCGTCCCCAAAACGCTGTCCAGATCCATTTCCTGTAGCGTACCTTATACCGGCAAAGCTATAGATACGTTCATTGTGCCTACTAGCGGACCGGATGTTTTCACTAAACAACTGGTTGTTACCACCACAACGACAAAATCTTCAGAAGTCCAGGTCAGAATTTATGTGTATAAATGATGATTGTAATATAGTGAGAGAGATTGATACTTGTAACAATGAATGTCTAACATTTGTATGATTGGGTTTATAGGTGGGAGGCCATTCGGTATCAGTGACAGCCAAGTCAGAGCCACAAGAAGTTCATTGCACTCCATTTCTGTCGTTTGATTTGGCACCGCAGAAGCAATTGCTCATCAATTATCCAGTGCAGGAAAATTTACAAGAAATCAAAAACACCCATCAGAGAAGTCAGCCGACAGATATGGAAATCCGAGAGCTGTTGCACGGCGCGAAACCATTGAGTCACGAGCAGCTGTGTCGGTCGCAATCGGTGCCAGTGAATCGCATGTTTGGCACTCCGAGCAGCACAGCAGCGTTGCCATCGTTTTTCTCACCGTTCCCGAGCCAAGCGTTTAATCAGCTGTCAGGCAGTTCTATCACGCCAACGCCGGTTCCAAGCGAGTTCAATGATTTTGGCTCAATCGAAACGCCAGTTGGCGCCGACTATCTGCTCGAGGATGTCGATGCCAATTTCATGACGGACGATCAGTTACTTATGGGCGACAAGGAGATGTCGTCCGAAAACATTTCGAATATTTTAAACATTTTGGATGAGCCGAATATGATTTCAGAAAGCGTTGCAGATGAAAGCGACGAGATGTTATTGAACACAATGGACTTGACGAACAATGATGTGGTTTTGGGAAGCGCTTCTGGCGCCGTGTCCAAGATCAATCACTCGAGGTCATACCCTAACACGCCTCTTCCATTGCCGTCGACGGCTTCGTCGTCGTCTTCTTCGTCCTCGTTTGTCGTCGCCGCCGCAGCCGCAGCCGCCGCCGCCGCTTTTGCTGAGGAGAACAATGCCTCGAGATCTCACCCCTCCACACCGTTGCACAATTTGCAGCAAACGAGAGACGCCTACGTTGAAAGTAACGAGCCGATGCTCTCGAGTCCGACGTTAAATACATTAAATGTCCATGAAACTGGTACAATTGGCGCCAATAACGGAGCTTTTTGTACTGTGACGGATCTGCTGGAAACAAACATATTCAGCGAACCTGACGCGGAGAACGGCGATCTCGATCCGCTGGGCCAATTTGAAGAATTGCAAGATGTCGACTCGTTGGCACCTCTCTTCAACGAAGTCGTTGAGCCAAATCGTTGAAACTAGTGCGAGGTAAGATCTGAGAAATTGAATATCAGCGCAAGCTCTACTGCAGATGTCATTTGTCACATCTTCAAATTAATTCACTCAGGCACAATCCGTTTGACTTTTTCAACTCATTATTTTTATTTCTACTTTTTGTAATGAAAAAATTGCTTTTTTTTGTTTTTCAGTGATTGTCGGAGGAGAAATTATGGAGATGTAATTTCACTTCTTTTTTGACACGCTTCGGTACTCACAAAAATCAAGTCTTTTGGAAATGCATTTCACGCGAGTGTATCTCTCATCTCAAGTTGTAAGAAAAGTCAGCATTATTTCTGTACAAATTACTTTTTATGACATTCGTATAATTTTTTTAATTCTTTTTTTACCTACCCGGTCTTTGCCTCGATCGATCCTAAGCTGAGCATACTATTTTAATTAAGTTATGTTCTCCAGTTTTTCAAACCCTACCTTTTTATCGTAAGGTGTATTTACTCGTTGGTTACATCTTGCCTTTTCCGAGAGCTACTACCGTACAGAAAGTCCCTTAGTGATTGTACGTTAGCTCACAATTTATTGAAAGAAATGGAAAGCATGAATTGAAATTATATTATTCAGTCCAATAATTTTTACTTAATCAAATTTTAGATGAAAAGAAAAACGTACATTCAAAAGGTATCAAACTTATCTGTTATGAAGTAGTAGAGTTCACGAAATTAGTTTATCGACAGGTTCGAAGAATTTCTTTATTCTTGAAGCTGAACATCTGTTTGATTGATGATCGATTAATTGTACAGATCCGATTTTTTTCTTCTCTCTCTCTCTTTCTCAAGTTTACGCTTATAGATTTACATTTGTTCATATTTTATATTATTATCAGTTTATGCTAACTGGTAACGAAGCGTTTGTTATTATGATTTAAGATCTCATTTGATTTTGTAACTTAGTTCTGGAATGCTTATTCGGGTGTACTTTATCGTACTCGAGTCATTTGATAACTGGAGTAATGTAACATTCTGACTTGTATAAAAAAATCTTAATTTATTACCAATCGACTAAGATGCAATTTAGTTCGAAACTCCAGTTAATAATTGTATCATACTATTTGTACAGTTGAATGACCATTTTGTCATGTCTTATGCATTTAATTATTTTTAAGTTCACGCGTGTAAGAGAATGTTTTGTAAACACTACAATTATACAAAACTCTTCTAGAGTCACAAAAAACGAACTTTTATACTATTGCTAATCATCTTCGTTCTTTGCTACACGACTAATTTTATATAATCATGACTATAAATTTATAAGCAGAGAAAAAACAATCATTTTTTGATCGATGCTATCAAAATCATATTGCGAATCGAAACAATTTTTTTCTATTTAATTGTAAATGATACGTGAGTTGTATAACAGTTTTGTTCTGTCATCCATTTCATAGACGATTTATTTATATAACGTACCATGCTATAAAATGAATTTCTTCAGTATTGAAATTTTTGTGCAACTACTTATGTGTTAATGTTTATTTGTTTCTTCAAGTCAGTATTTGTCTTTCATCAGATCCCGAGATCACCACCGGCTCTGTAATATTATCAGGGTTGGGGTACTTCATCGAACTTATATCTAATAACGTAAATCAGTATTTTATACCAACGATTTTTCAAAGCAAGGAATTGTAGTTGAAAAAAAGACAATGTATAAAATTAAAAGAAGAAGAAGAAGAAAAGGATATCACCAAAAGTACATTTTATACGAAACCTTTTGATGTTAATCAATCAACTTTTAAAACTAGAAAGAATTCAAAATATCCAACCCTGATCGAAGTACAAGTTTTTTAACAATTATGAAATGTCATTACGGACTTTAAAACCGTACCGTGATAACGTTTTAGTCGACATAAACTAAACTCTTCATCAAGTTCGACTCGCTGGATACTAACATTAAATGCAACTTTTAATTAAAGGATGAAAAATTTTTACAGCCTGAAAGAGTGTCCAAGATTTTGCTAAGAAAAAGTTAAAAAGAAAATAAAAAGTGTGGAAAAAAATTCATGAAGCATGCGAAAACGTGAACACAGATTAAAATATAGCGTAGTATTTTTCATCACTGTTACACGCACAAATGTAATAACCATGTCTAGTTCGATGTATTCATATAGTCGGAGTACGTTCTTTGAAGTAGAGTACTAGAATGAAAGTAGTTTAAACGTAGAAACAAATATGCAATATGAATTTTCAATCGGAGGTACGTAAAAACCGTTTTCCGTGGATTCATGGAAACGTTGTTCCCCGTATGATTTGTTAAAGAAAAACCAATCACTGTTGCTGATGAGATATAATTTTATGTATAATAAAAACAACGTAAAAAAAAAAATTTTTTTTTGTTGTTTTACCAGAATAGTACTGCGAGTGCAATAATTTTGGTCAAATTTTGCACGCGCTCATACAAAATTTCCATCTCCATTTTACTGACAAATTTCATCCAGTCAAATACCAATTTTCAAGTGAAATTAATTCGAGAAACACAAAACATTTTCGCTAAAATTTCCGATTGATTCGTAATTATTTGTGGCGTATTTATTGAACAACATTTCATTTGTTTCAAATCAATTATTTATCGACAGAATTTAAAAAATTTGACCACTTTTTGTGTTTTGAATATATTAAAAAGATCTCAAAAAGATTGCTCGAATGATTAAAAAGGTTTAATCGATTAACTGTTGCAGTCGTTTCCCATGGAACCAAAATTCGTTGTTACATTTCATTTTCAATTGTTTTTTTCATTGTTGAAAAAATCATTGTTGACATATGTGCGATCGAAAAATGAAGTTTTCGATGAATCGTATAACTGTTATCAAGGCTGACGTGCGTTTACAACGTTTGCAATTAGCTCCTAAGTTAAAGTGAATGATTTTGAACCTTCCTCGATTTAATATTCTGAATTAAATTGTAATTGATCCCAATAACTTTTTAAATTTCACCAAGACGAAAAATCGAAAAGGTTGAATCGTTCGCTGACATTGTAAGCAAGATCGAGTCAAACTGTACATATTAGATTAAAAAAAAGGGAAAAAAAGAAAAGAAAAAAAACGATACAAAGAAAAAACTTTGTTATGTATGTTAGGCCAGTCTTGAGAAAATTGATGATTACACGGTAG
This sequence comes from Trissolcus basalis, assembly GCA_025266255.1. NCBI lineage: Eukaryota > Metazoa > Arthropoda > Insecta > Hymenoptera > Scelionidae > Trissolcus > Trissolcus basalis. The sequence goes on from JAAMPD010000064.1 coordinate 34,216, forward strand.
AGAAACGATTTCATACAATTTGTTAAATTAAAATATGGAAATGGCATTTTGAATGTTCAATTTTAAGTGAATTATGAAGTACTTGTGCAATTTCGTTGATTTCCAACTTTGTAAATGCTTTTTAATTACATTTTTGTTTGTTAAATTTTTGAACAGATGATTCTTATGAAGTTTGAAATACCGTGTAATTATGAATTGGAAACGGTGAAAATCGTGATAAACGAAAATTCGTTGTACTGATAACGCGCATTATCTCTCAAGCTATTTGAATTTTCAATCACCAAAATGTATATTTGTAAAAATCCGAAAACCGAAATTTTTTACAAAAAACAAACAAAAAAACCCAATAAATAATGTCTGAAAATAAACATGTACTTAATCATGTGTACGATGGAATATTTATTCAGCGATCCTGAAAACATGCTATTTGCGTGCAAGGCAAAAAGTTGTTTACTCAAAATACGAAAAATGTCAAGCTCTAAATTAATATCGCAGTATTAAGGGTCTTTCGTTTTTGCTGTTTTCTCCCCGGTTGTTTGTACATTTATTTGTGCGCAAAACGTCCATTTGAAATGATTGAACAATAAATAATTCACTGATCCAAAAAGATAGCGCATGGTGGAGCTATAAAAATGATTCAATACGTTTGTTCTCACAATGCGTTTTTAAAATCTATCCAGTTTTCATCTGCAAATATTTCGATAAGGATTTTTATTCTTGTAAATGATCAAACGTTTTTGTTTTTATTTGACAATCGTATCTTGTCAAAATGTTTGTGAAATATACAGGAAAGCCATAAGTTGACGGGAGAAACGAGGCAATGATAAATATCGGGCTTCAATGACCATCCATTTTGATATTTGAATACTGTTGAAAAGATAAATTTGCTCACTTCCACAAGAAAAAGAGAGCTCATAATCATAGATGAGAAACTACTGCAGATCACAATATCTTCAATCAAACTTGAATTTATTTTCAAACGCAAGATTTCTAATAAAAATTTTATTGTCCGATCAATAATAGTGGTTGATTTTTGAACCATTCACAAGATAAAAGCGAGGCATCTTAGGTCCTGTAGCGTCTCATATCTTTTCCCGTATATTCGATCATACACATAGAGAAATTGTCAGTCTCATATTCCATCATATATAGAATTAGAAAAAAAAAAAAACGTATCCGTAGTTAGTCTATACACGACGTTAGAATACAAAACTCATACATCTATCTTGGTTTCATTGAATCGTGCTAATTATCGATTTTAGAGGGTTGACACATTACGATGAATACAAAAAGCTATATAAAATAAAAATTACGAAAATTGCGTATACGCATCCGATTTGAAACATCCCCCACGGAGCTGAATTGACCGGAAATCGTGTCACATCATTTTCAACTGATCAGACGGACAAATTTTTTGAATTGCAGTTCCTTTTTTTTTTATCTTGTTTGTATCGATTGTAATGTCGAAACTCGTATGAATGGCAAGTAATTGGCAATCACAATGTATCATACGACTGCGTTTCACGACCACAAGTCTTGTGAATTGGATGCACGACTGTTGATCAGCATTGTTAAAACAAGAAAAGCATCATAAATCGATAAGGGCTTTTCGGTGATGAATTGTCTCTTGAATCGCATATTTGACGTATTTATATATTATATATATTCTATCATACACTTAATTGTATCTGTAGGTTCGGAGTTGCGATGCGCGGTTCGTTAGCAAAAAAAATTTATTGAATTGTCGAAATCCATCAAGATACGAATCACGTGTAAAAATATGTAAAAAAAAGGGACAAATGTTTCTGTTGTCCGCAGTTACTGCAACGTTGACTATTGTTCTTAATTGCGATGAATTGAGAGATTTAATGACAGGAAAAAGGGGGAAAAAAAGCTGGGAAAAATTAATGAGAAAATTCTTCGCAAAAGGGGATTGAATCGGCGACACGAAAATGATGAAACGTATTAACGGAACAATAATGGTATCTGGACTTCACTTGATTTACTTAAACGTAACATTTAGTAAACTGTGATATTTGCATGATTATAATTTGATTGAGACTATTAAGTAGGTTCAATGTACATACCTCCTGTTTTCATACGTTAGTGTGTACTTTTTGCGTTGGATCTCTTTTCTCCCTGAAGGCGTACGCGTGAAGGATCATGACGAAAAGTATGTGTGCCTATCGACAAGTAGACTCAGACGACAAATTTTAGAAGACAAATTTTTCTGGCCCCAGGGGCAAGTCGAAGCCCCGCTTATACAATTAAGATGAGAAATAAAGAAATAAAAAAATAAAAAAAGGAAATGAAATAAAGAAAGTAAATGACGTATTTTCGGCCTCATTTGGACGTATACAGAAGAAAAAAAAGTGTCGATTTTTGTAATTATATATACAACGTCTAGGAGTATTTCGATAAAATGAAGCGAACAAAAAGTGAACAAATTTTACGGACCATCTAAAACGAGAATTTATACAGGCACTGACAATAGATTGTTTGCGTGAGTTTTAAGTTTGTACACATATAGCAAAGATAACGTATGTTGTAGCAATGACATAGGTAGATAGGATATATATATATAAATATAAGACACATGAATATATAATTTTTTATAATTTATAATTATTATATGACGAATAAAATGTTAATACTGTATGGCCTAATCACTACTGGTTTTTCATTCACCTTCATCATCCACGACATTGCTACCATTTTTTACTTCTGTTACTCTACGATTAAGATAAAAGACCCAATTAGTGACCATTCAACTTAACCGATTGCACCTATTAGAGACCATTTATATTGACAAAAAACAAATTTTGTTCTTGTTAATATTTTATTTTACAGATTTTATATTAAGAACATTTTTCATCTGAAATTAAACTAATTAAATTTCCCCCCGACTGAAATAAATTGCAGACGGAAAAAATGAATTTGGAACAAACGTACTTTTACATTTTTACTCAAATCGATAGCAACTTTTTTATCTATTTTTTTTCAACCGTTTGTTCACATTTTTTTTCTATCCAATTTCATTATCATATATGTATAAAAATTAAAAATAATAGTTCCGAACGGATGATCAAGTTGGAGTCACGGTAACGTTTTGTCGATTATGTTTAATGAAGGTCATTAAATGACCATTCTGAGTAATAATGAAACCATGAAATATTTTTTCAAAAAGTTGTATATCTTGTTAGGACAGGTATAATGCGAGCATTTTGAACTTTAATTTAACGACAGTTTAAGGTGAAATTTAAGATGCAAAATAAATCCGCAAGACAGAAGCGGACAATAAGTTTCAAAAAACAAAATATGTCAACGAGAAGATTAAGGAGCAGAAACTTCTAAAACGAGATATCAAAACAAAAACAAACAATGGTTCCATAATGAATAGGTTATTAAAAGATCACTAATTGGTCCATTAAGTTTTTTCCCCTTGTTTTTCCCATCGGAAAAGTCAGTCCAAAGAAAAATCTACCTGGCAAACCTCTTTTGTTTCATCTTATCTATCTGCTACTAGGTATATACGAGGGAATGGCCAAACACAAAAACTACAACTTCAAACAATCGATTTCCCACTAAGACCGAACCATATATTTCACATGGATTTTCCCGACTGGTCGGTTCTAGAAAGTCATCAAAAGCCAACTATCTCTTTTTAGTACAAAGAAATACTTTATTTATTCATTGAATACACAATAATGAGTCATTATTATTTTGTATACAAACACAATCATTATTCATCGTATATCTGTTATATAATATGCAATATTACAAGAATATCTAATATTATATTACTTATACGATATATATGTGCAATACACATATATCTATATATACAATCATTGAAATTCATTCAATATATTGAATGCTCAAATATATTGAGCATTATTCGCTCAATTTTTTCGAACTCGACGGAAGACTATCGATTGCATCAAGATTATTTATCACAGCGCGGATCTCACTTCTGAAGAACGTTGCAATTTGATCGTTCATTTCTAAATCCTGATGAGTGTCGATGAAAGATACCAATGCGTCCATTCTCAAGTCCGACGACGGATCCGTAGCAACTTGTTTCAAAATTTGCAACGCCCAACTGATCTGATTCTTATTCGTCAGCAGGGGCACTTCAAAACAACTGCGGAGACACATCAGCATCAACCGCTGAAATTTTCTCTCCGGAGGATTGCTGCACTGCGCCTTCTGGCTCCATTTGCATTGTAGCTCCTTCAGCTTGACGCAGAGTTCCACCAGGAACACGAGAAATGCTGAGTATGGATCCGGGTACTGGCACCCCATCGCGATGTATTGTCGACGTACTCGTACCCATCGTCGACACGCATCATCAACGTCATCAAGGAAGCAATAGTTTCCGTATCCCTCTATCAATTCGATGCACATCTTTGCTGCGTTTACTGAGTAACGTTTGAACGGGTATTCCGCTTCCCAAGCTAAGGGCAACACGTCGAAATACAACGACACAGCTCGGCTTTCCAGCATCCCCAGCTTGTACCTTCTAGTCGTTCCAGCTTTCTTAATCTTCAGTTTCACCAACAGATTCTCCAAAGCGTCGAACCACATTAATTTTGACATCTGAAAACAAACATCACAGTCGTTCATCATTATCATTCTCATATTTTGATCCTTACTTGTTTATTCTTTTTTCGCTTCTTGTTATTTTTGTTATTCTTCCTTTTTTTTTTATTTTTAACAAACAACTTTTTTTAAGTCAATAATTTTTTTTGGAACATTTTCTAAGTATTTTTATTTTACTTTTGAAAAATTACTTTCACATCTGAACTTTTACATTTGCTTTACACTTGAACAGTGCAGAAGAAAAGTTAAGGGGAGAAAAAAAAGAGAATCAAATCTTGAAATGCTTACCTTGTTTTTTTGTAGTTTTGTACGTCTCACAAGACAGAAAAATATTCGAAGAACACGAGAACTCAAAGTTGTTGTCACCCCCAGCGAAGTTGCAGCTAGAACTATTTGACATTCATAAATGTCTATTATTTATATTTGAAGACGTACGTCCGAAAACATCCCCTCTCCATTGAAGGCGTTGACCGACGTGTACCTGGCAAACCCTTTTGTAAGTTCATCTTATCACAGTATCCCAGATGTTTATGGTACTCAAAGCGAAACAAATGACCCGAACGATACGTAATCCTCTTTCTTGGATTAAGAGTAATCCCCTTTTCTTTAACTTTGTTTTGAACTGTTGTAAATTTTTCAGACAGCTTAAACATGCAAGTAAATATTAAACTCAAGTTCGCGTTTATTCATCAATGTTTGTCCACATGTTTGTATAATCATTCAACTTTTTTGCTTTCAAACTTGAGATCTCTAACAACGCTTCAAACGGAGTTCATTTGCCGAGATGCAGTTTTTGATCTATGAAATTATGAATGTTGAAACTCGTTTATCGAATAGCTAAAAATTCAAGTGCTTTATTTAACATTGAGTTGATTTTTATCTGATCGTCTTAGATTCAAACTTATTAGGTTATATTTTTGTTTTTTTTGTTTATTTTTTTTTTTTCATTAATCTGTGATAAAGTTATTGCGATACATTTTGATAATTATTATCGCTGACGGAGAACGATGTATAGGTAAAGTATTAAATAGTGTGATTCTGAATTCAGCAGTATAAGCTGTATAGATATAAAGCGAATGTTGCCGTTGATTGATGAAATAAATAATCTTTCAGCAGAAAATGTTTTGTTAATTTTGTTAATTTTGAGTTTGATCAGATTAAACATTTACGTGATTCCGGAGATAATAATAACGATATTTTGCGTATATGTGAAAGTTTTATTTGAGATTAGGTCTCTTTTGAAATGGTGAAAACACAAGCGCCTATTTAACGAGAGCTCCGATTTTTATCTTTGACAAAATTAAATATCGAGTCAAAAGGGTTTTAATACTGTAGAATAATTTTGTACAAAACGTTCTTGAATCGTCTGTTCCTCACATGGCTCGTTTCACACGCTATTCGTTCGAATTCATTCTATTCAGGATTGAATGGCCATGCTCAAATTGCGGTTCTCGTCGGAATATTAACGATAGTTAAATATTAATGAAAAAGGGTAGCAAAATCAAAATTATCCAAATTTCATTGACTATGATAATTATTGATTAATTGAGTTTCAATATTTTATTGCATTGGTCGGCAGTAGAATGGATGTATAAAGAATGAGAATTGATTGGGCGGAAAAAATGTATATAGAATTAATGAATTATATCGTCGGTGGTAGTTGTGTTAAATTGTTGCGTTGAAATAAAAAGCTCGAGGATTAATGGAGAGGAGAGGGCACAAGAGGAGGACAATGACTCAACAATACTGTGTAATAAAACACACACAATTGTATGCATGCACTTTATTATCAAATCTGTTCATACACGAACAAATTGGATACAATGATACATGGTCTTTGATAAGTACTTGATTTTTGTTTGATATGTTATGGTTCGTTCACTTCTATATTGATAGACCAAGATTATACACAACTTTCAGGTCCGGGTATAGAGTTCGCAATGATGATTTCTTTCATTAAGTTTCGGTCGGCTTTGAAACTAATCGGTTCCCATGACTTGGTAGAAAATGGATTTAGCTGAAACATATAAAATCATCACATTTTTTTTTTGATGCTTTTCACAAACGGAATTTGTAACAAAGTTTCTTTTTTTTAAAATGGCGTCAATAGATATAACTAAATAAAGTGTGTATGTATGTGTGTTTGAAAATTCGAAAAAGTTGTCTGTGATTTCACGGAAATAAATTCTGAAAAGGTCAGTAACAGTTTCCAGCCAATAAAAATTACCAACTGACCGGCTGGGGTCAGGTTTGTTCAATTTTTTCATCAAACCAATAAATCCACGAAAACCAAAATATTGCACTCATGAAAAAGTGAATTACAAAAAAAAAGAAGGAAAGAAAAAAAGGAAGAAAACAGTAGAGCCAAAGATATATACTAGTTTCAGATCGATGTTCGCGGGAAATTTAGCACGGCGTTTTTGGCCCATGGAAAACACTTTGTTAACATTTTTTTTTTTCGCAGGCCTTCGTTTGATGCGAGCAAATATCGATTCGTTCATGCGAAATGAATTAACGCTCGCGACAACGGGTTTTCATTCTGGCCGAATGAATATTTGATGTAATTGAAATCGCAAATAGACGTCGGCGCTTAAATGAATAATCCAGTAAATAATTGACGCACAACTCGGTTCTGTTTTATATTTATGCTAAAAATGTACTTACGCTACATTTATTCGGTTGAAGGCCTTGTTTGTGAATGTCGTAGGGGGCGAAAAGTGTGTCCGGTCTGACGGGTAGAAAGAGTTGCGGCTCGGCGGGATTGGTGTCATCTGATGGTGCTGAAAACAGATGAAAACAAAAAGTGTGATTCGTCAAGTTTGCGAGAGAAGGATAGAAAGAAAGGAGGGAGGGAGGGAGGAAGAGAAAAAAGGAAGAAGAAGAAGGAGAGAAAGAAAAATAAAGCAAAGTTTGTATCACCTTGCGGAGACTGGACGATGTCGGGCTGATTATTAATGGCATAATCCGTGACTTGTTTGAGGGTGTATTCGACAAAGTATGTATGATCTCCGTGAGTCACGTCCAGCATCGAATTGTTGCGAGAATCCGGTGGTGTTATGATTGGTTGCTTCATGTAAGGCTCAATGTGGACCGGAGACGTGGTCCCCCGTCTTCGATACATCAACATCACCGATAACACCGTTATCACCAGAGCCATCAGACAACCGATCAACAACAGCAGCAGCGGCATCATGCTCACAACGCTGTCTGCAATTTACCACAACAATTTCATCCAACGATAATAAACTTGCTTTACCAACTTTTATTTCATATCTTGCAGCCGGCCCTAATAACTTCGTCCCAGATATAAACTCTCTTCGCGCGATTCTAACAAAGTGCGCACAATACTTTTAACGATCCATCAATTCACCCCAACATTTTGACTCGCACGGTCTTCTCTCTGTCTGTTGAAATTTTAGAAATGTGTACACGTTGATATATAGGTATACGTATATGGGGCGCAACGCGGCGCATAGCATCTCGCTATTTAAAGGAACCGAGAGGCTTTAATTACATTCCGGATTGGATGAAAAAGTTGTCGATTTCAAACTCGTCGCGTTCGGGTTTTTATTTCAACCGCGCCGGCGATTTTATATATTTTTATATAGCTCGCGCATTTTTGTTTACTCTTGTATTGGCATTGATTTTTGTGATCCGCTTCTAGCAGTATAAGGGATTTAATAATTCACACGCCACGTCTCTTACAGCCGCTGATCTGCGCGTTTGCAAATCCTGAAATTCGCGTGCGGACGATTCTCAAGGTTGCAAATTTATTGCCGGGGCGTAACGCTGGCAGAACTTCAATTTTGTTTTACATAGTTATACACAATTTTTTACACATTTTTTATATCTCTCTATCAAGTTTTTTCATCGTTTTTATCGCGTTTGTCCCAATTGTTTGAAGATGAAACAAATGTTTGTTTGATTGAATAAAAACGCACGAATTTTAGTTTACGATTTTTGCAAAATCCGGACAACTTACCGGAATGTTTCTCCGTGTCTCGTATCATGATATTTTCCATCCGGACCAGGTCGCTCCGCCCTTTGGCGTTAACCGCATACACAATAAAGTAGAAATGCGTCGACGGTAACAATTCGGGTACATTAATTCTAAACAACGACACGTCACTCGAAATGCTGCTGATGTTCATTTTTAATTTCGCTGATTCGGCCTCGTACGCTTCCAATCGAAATTCCTGCCTGAGTCCGCCATCGTAACCAGCAACACACTCGACCTCTAAAATCTCCGTAGTTTGATTTAGCGAAGCTTTTATTGTACAGTTGCTCAAAGGGCTTGGTTTCACTACAAAAATGAAATTAAACAACAACAAATGATTTAAACTCGAGTTTTACATTGTTTTTTCTTCCTTTTCATTTGCAATTTAGTTGGGCGCTTGATATGGCTCTGATTGATGTACCCACCTGCTGGGATGATTTGATACACACAAGGAGTTTCCTGTCTTCCTATGTAATTTGTACCCCAACAGGCTAAAGAACCATAGTCTCTTTCACTCACAGGCGTGTATATTAATTCACTCATGGTTCCATTGCTACCGTCAAACTTAGCAGGCGTCACCTCAAAGTGTTCGCCACTCTGATTAAATTCCCAGACAAAATCTACCTCGTTAGGATCAGCATCAACCTCACACTTTATTTTAACAGATTCTTCAATGGAAGCTCCTACAACTACGATTTCTTTTGCTTTACAGACAGGAGAATCTACGTTACGAAACAAGAAAAAAGGTACTCATTAGATAAACAAATTAACAAGATTGTGTATTTGTGTGCGTGTGCGTGTGTGAGTGTTAGAGCGCGCTGTGTGATGGGTTATATTGAAATGAGAAAAAAATTGTCTTGTCTTGTTCAATAAAGAGAAAGAGAGAAGGACTTTATAATTGTCTCGCTTGAAATTTGGAGCAAGCAAAAGGGGTGTAGTGCGATGAAAACTGGAATAGTTGATCAAAGTGCGGTGTGTTTGCAAATTAACGTGATTTGCGTATGATTAAAAAATGGCACCAACATTGTACACGTAGCGTAACAGGAGGACTCGTTGTTTCACCGCGATCATTGCTCGCTAAGCATGTATAATTTCCGGCATTGTCACGACCAATGCCTTGAAGCACAAGACTCTGAGTACTCATTATAATACCAGCAGAATAATTTTGCATTAGTACGACGCCCTGAAAATGAACGTACCGGTGGAAAAGGATGTCCGGACTTTCTTTTTTTAATTATGCAAATTTTTCGGGCAAGTTTTGAAAAAACCTCCCGAACAACGTTTACTTACATTATGTTTCCATATTATTTTGTGGTGTTCTGGATTAGCGATTACTTTACATTCAAAATAGACATCATCTCCCTCTTTTATGTTACCCGCGTTTAATGTACTACCTAAGTGTAGTTCTACTTTCGGTGGGACTGAAAAGAGAAGAGAAAAAAAGCGTTCGTTCGTTCGTTCACTCGTTCGTTTTTCGCATTTTGTCGCATTCAATTTGAAGCGCATTAAAATGTATAAACAATCAATTATATATATACATATCTATATATCTATATACACACACAAAAATATATATATATAAATGGTGAACGTTGGGAAATCGCTTATCAATGCGTGGAATAATTTAAAGGTGGGGAAAGTGGACAATAAAAATGCAGCTGATTATTCTCTAAACGGCGAGGAGAATTATACACCGTTGAATCGATACTCACATACGACATTGAGTTGAAAAGAGTCCTCTAAATAATTTTCAGCCAGTTCTGGATTGCCGCCACGACATTTGAGTACTTTTCCGTGGTCGTCTGGCAGTGGCGAGAAGACTAAAGTACTGAGAACTATTACAGAATCACCGCCTTCTATTGTCTACAAACATTCAGATGTAAATGCGCAAGAGAATTTCAACATCTTGAAATTCCTCAAATAACAACGCCAAAATTTCGTTTCAGAATGATAATAAATGTTAATAATTTGAGTAGTGTATACCTTGCCACCTAAGAACGGCGAGTTTCCCTCTATCCAAAATATTTGAGCTCGCGGATGAGAACCCGACGCTTCGCAAGCAACGGAATATTCTTTATAAGCCTCCAAGACCGTGGGTTTTTGAATTATCCTCACAGAAATGGGATTTACTGAAATTGAAATAATTTTAGCTGCGAATCAAACTTGGCATTCGCTCTCGTATAGACGAAATTCAATCACAAGATTTTTACAATAAATATCTAAAATAACAGTCTTCTCCAGCGGAGATGTCAGATTTGTATTGCTGGCTCTGCATTTGTACGTTGTGTTTAGGTGTTCCCGTTGCAATTTAGAAACGGTAAGTCTGCTGACAACAACGGTCCGCTCGGATGTCTCTGAATGTCCTCGAGTTTCTTTGCCATTGACAAACCACGTCACAGACGGCATGGGCTTGCCTGTTTATCGAACATTTAAATACTCTCAAAATCAAATTCATTCTTTTTTCTCGTCTTTTTATGTTTTTTTTTTCTAATTTAAAAATTTTTTTTTGTTCGAAAGCAATATAAGTATAATGATAAAATGCATATATAGACGTACATATATAATATATATGTATGTATGTATAACTCAGTATAACCCAATTTCTTGTTGCATTAATTTTGTCGCAATTTAATTAGATTTACCTCCTCTAACTTCACAGGACAAAACAAACTGAACTCCAATTTGGTACGGTCCTACGACGTTTTCGACTTTTTGTCCGGCGCTGTCATAAATGAGCAACTGATGTGGTGGAACTGCAGACAGAAGGTGAATATTAATATGACAAACTTACGCGAATTCAAATCATAAACTTTTTGGTCCAAAATTGGTACCAAATTTGCGAGATTGAAAGTACGATTAATTTATTTGCTGAAGATTTGTTCATAAAGCATCCCCTGCATAAATTGGATACTGCGAAATTGGGATAAGTCAAGTGTTTCAAAATGGGTTATGAAACTTTTTTAATGACTTGCCTTAACAGTTTGCGAACAAACGACTTTAAGGGTGGATTAAATTAAAAACTAGCAAACTCACCGATCACAGTAAGGTTCACTTGAAAATTGCGCGTCGGGGATTTTTTGAAATCAACGCGACAGCGATAGATACCCTCATCGTTGAGCTGCACTGCTTCGAGAGCTAGAGCGGCAGGTTTATTGGCGCTTATAAAGTAAGCTCGGGAACCGACATCGTTGTCGTCCGACCAGTTCAAAGCTTTGTTGAAAGACCTGCCTCGTACGTCAAAACTGTGAAAGAAAAACACACCCATCAGTACAATTTCGTTTGAAAAAACATAGTCAAACTCTCGCTTCAAGTTGATTTTTCTCCCCCAAACTCCTTTTTCGCCCCCTCCTTTTTTTTGCGCGCGCGTGTTTGTGTGTGTGTAGACTCATAGATGAAAGTCGAATTTACCTATAAATTGGCTTCATCGAATAATCTCGATACCACAGTACCATGTAAACACGATCATCTCTTGTGGACGGTTCTATGTCACAAGGTAAAGAAGCAGTTTGCCCAAGGACAGCGTTCACTTCCACAGACGATACTGCAATAATCAAATAACCAACTTATTCCCTCTCTCTTGTCCTGTCTCTCTCTCCCTCACTCATTCTCAAGCAAGCGATAGCAAGATAATTATGGAGTTTAAACTTGTCTTATTATTTTACACGGAGGAAATCGAAATGATTAATAGCTAATTAGAAAAGTTATTTCGTCTGACGAGTATTGGATTATAAAAGTTCAGACAAGATTTCAGGAAACGATTTCCCCCCTTTGAAAATTTCATCAAACAATCCTGTAAACATATTAAAAGGCGGCGCTCGGGGGAAGAGAGACAGAGCGAGAACTCGAAAAGGAATTGAAAAGACTGGCCTTAAAAGAAGCTCTTTCACTTGAGCCCCCTCTGTGACAATGAGATTGAAATAATAAATTAACACGGGCATTGTTCGTTTAAAACAATCTCGCGCGTCACGAGAGTGTCAACTAATTTGAATGAAATGTAAAACAATTATGACACTCGGGTGTTAAAGTTATGTACCGAGTGCAACTTTTTCAGCTCAAGACAATGGGGGCAGAAGTGAGAGCGCGCGCGAAAAGCTCAGCAACTGTGTGCACAGTAGTTTTCAAAAGTAAAACTCAACCTGGATCATCGTCTTTGTTCCAATTGCCGTTGGCGTTCACGTAAACCAGCGCAGCAAAAATATAAGCGCCGAGTACAAGTCGGACCGTTGGCAAGTCGAACGGCTGTCTGCCAAACAGCCCACAAGACCTCCTTATTCTCATCGTTCTTCGATCCTTGATCACAGCCTCGCGATGATGCATACCTTTCATTCTCTATCGTACGTCCCAACTCACATACACCCCATACGCTTATCTTCTCCTTCTTCCTCCTCTCCCTTCTTCTTCTTTATTATCATTCCACGCTAAATTTCTACTTTCTTCGATGATGCATTATTATCCTTGTACAAAGTCTTCGTTTATGTCGACTAATTTATTGTTTAGTTGCTTAAAGTACTTCTTCTTCTTCCTCTTCTTCTTCCTCTTCCTCCTCCTCTCCTTCTTCTTCTACTCGATCAATCTTTAAGTTTGACGCACACAGACGCGCCGCTCGAGAGCTACCTATTTTGTCGGACCAATAAAAACAAACTTTTCAACAAATTAAATTATCACGAACCAACAATCTCCTCTCCTCTCCTCATCTCCTCTCCTAACTCGCAACTGTCCGCGCGCTCACTCGCCAACTCGCCATGCATGACAATAATTTTCAAGCGTTAATCAAAAACGTTCAAAAAGCCCCCGCGGCCTATAACAAGACAAAAAAAAAGCACGTCGTCGTCCACCGTGTCGAAATAAATTCCGCGTCATTAATCATTGTTTGAGGATAAGAAAGAGAAATTAAATTATTCATTGGGCGATGGTTTAAATGAAGTTAAAGCTGGTGAAACTGACGGTAAGGAGAAAATATATTTTCCTCGGGGGAAGTAATCGGAAAGGATGGTTCCTATCGTGGTCATTTGTCACTTTCACGCGCGGCGGCCACCTCAAGCGCGTTGTCGACGGAGAGAGAAAGAGAAATGAGAGACGAGAGGAGAGAGATAAAGAGAGAGGGACGAAAAAAAAAACTGAAATATATATCTAGATCTTAGGATTGTCCGCAGGGATCTTATTTGCATCCGAAAATTGCAACAGAAATCCGTGCGAATAAAGGCATGCTATTTATCCATTTAATGACCAGCCGGCGAGTCGCTTCGCTTTTCTAATGAAGAGGAAACGGCTAAGAAAAAGGAAAGGCACGAAAAGAAGAAACAAAAGCAATTAGGAATTATGGCGGCGAGTTGTGATAACGGGTAATTGTAACGAATGAAAAGCCGCGGCGAGTTATCGGTACTGGGAGAGCATGTGCGAGAGCGAATGAGACTTGTCAATTTAGGGGGAAAAGGAAAACAAATGTCCCGGTTTCTTCAAGGTCGCCGGAGCATGCTTACCATCAAGAGACAAAGAGCGGAAACGTCAAATAAAGTTTTGTAAACAGAGGCAAATCGTGAGATACAAATTCGCTCGAATCAGAGAACAAAGTGCATCAATCATGTTGGCGCCTCCAACTCGCGGAGGCGTCGGAAACAAATTGATAATCAAGTGTCAACACAGAAAAGCTCTGACAGAGTTGTACTACTCGCAAATAAGCGGCTATGCGTGCTTACGATTTGACATACAGACCATTTCTTCACAGATGCGGCATTGTTTTTTTTTTTTTCTTATTGTCGGGCCATTTGTTTGTCGGGCTTCTTTTTGTTGCTGTTGCCGTAGTAGTTGTTGTTGTTGTCGAGTAGAAATTTTGAGTTGTGCATTTATGGAACTGAATTGCAGCGGGTCGTCGGTAACATGTGTGATGGTGGTGGCGGTGTTGTTGGTGATGATAATGATGCAGCACTGTCGGATATCGAGTGGATCGCGTCGGACATTATTCGTTGGACTATTGGCGGTTGCGACGGGCAGAGAGACGGTTATCGCGGCGGTATCAGCGGAGCGCGCCAGCCGTCATCTTGGTTGCCGAGGGATTGCCGAGCGAAAGAACGGCTTCGAGGATTGTCGCGCCGCGCGTGTGCTCCTCCGCTTCGTTCGACGGCGCCTCGGCTGTTTCCGCCGGCCGATCGTTAGCCCGCTCCGTGGGAGGTTGCGCTGTCGCGACCAAGCTCGCGTCATGACAAAACCCACGGGGTGCTTTACCCTCTCGGATGTCGCTACACCCGAGCTCTCTGAGTGCAATCGCTCATGCGACCAATAACATTCGGGGACGTTGCACTCGTTACTCTATTTGCCTATCCCTCATCCTCGATATTTATGCTCAACTATATTTTCCTTGTCTTATCGCTACTTCAACCCCTTTTTCCATGTTACAAATTTTCCATCGGTTGCGTGCTTTTCCACGCCACGCTCGAATTATCATTTATAGATTTGCCAACTCGCATGCAATTTCCATTACAATTTCATCATGACAAATGGTTGCAATCGAAAAAAAAACCGATAAACTCGCATTTCTCACGAGTGAGGAAAACGTTTACTCAAAAATAAATTTGAAAACATTTTCTGATACGCTTGTGTGTACACGTGTGTGTGTGCACCTGTGTGTGTATGTGCATATTTGAACGAAAATGTAAAGAGAGGTTTTTTTTTCTCTTCTTCTTTTGAAAAAAAATTTTTGAGCTAAAAGCATTTGTTGATTCTTTACACCCCTTCTTTCAAAAGATGCACAAACATGTGTTGTAATATGTCGCACCAAAGTTACTACATATGAGACAACTTCTTTTCATCTAGGTCGAGTAAAAAGGTAAAAAGGGTGCCAATTTTGGGTTACAAGATTTGATGACACACCTCGCCATCAAGTGAAATGATAACAAAAAAGACACTTTTTCCCACGAGGTTCAAAAGTCGGTGCTTTTCTTATCAAGAGATGAGAAACGTCTTGGCTCGCTTGGTTGTCTTGCGTAGACGAAACAGACATCAGATATATTGTATAGGTGTGAAAATCGTTACTTTTCACACTTGTATGAAAATAGATTAACTGTCACAATGGTGATTAAATTTTATGAGCTTTTGAAAAATGGTGAGTCTGATGTCAGAGAAATTTGAGAACTTAAAGTGAGATAAGAATTTGGAACGAAATTTTTATACAGAATCTGTCACCATGTTTGAAACGGTTTTAAAGTAGATTTATGAGGTTTAATATTTGAATGTCCCGAGCGATTTACAATTCATGTTCTCGTTTTTTGATGAACGCGAGGTAGTAACGTAAGTCTGTCCCCGGTAATGGTTCGTTGAATGAACTGCATAAGATTCAATAGACACGATACGAGATGTCGCATAATAATGGGGCCCTTAATGTATCTTTGCACATTTTATGACACACGTGAATGTCGTTTTTTCATCAATGACACTGTTTTAAAGGATCAGATATTGCACACTTTTGTCCGTCATTCAAAATCATATTAGCTTGAACAAAAGAGCGTCACGAACCAACACACACATACACATACACCTTCCTCTCTCAGGTTATCTAACAAGTTTTGAAATATTGCACGTAATAAAATTTAACAACATAGTAAAAATATATTATCTTTTACGGTAATGCGATTCAAAGAAAGGAAGACTTTTGATGTTTCCGTAAGAGGAGCGAAAAACTGGGATGATTAATAAAACTTGCACGATAAACAAAAATTTTATTTTGTTCAATTCCCGTATTCCTTGCTCGTACGAACAAATTTTTTGAAATCGTGATTAAACTTTTGAGTGAATAGTGCGCAATTAAAACTCAAACGTAAAGTACTTCGCTCGCCTCTTTTTTTTTTTTTTTTTTTTTTTTTCATGATTGCTGGCATGCATTCTCTGTTTAGTGTATCAATAATATGTCTGAGGAGCTGCAGAAGTGCATCTGTTTAATTACTAAAATTGCTGGCGTGTGAACTTTTTTGTACGCCGTACCATTTGCCGGGTCTATTTGCGATATTGTGAACGCTGCACGATGTACGTTTGCATTTTACAACGGAAACTTGCAAATCGAAAAAAAAATTGTCGAGACTAAAAATATGCATTAGTTAAAAACTGGCGCAGCGTTTCGAAAAATGGATGACCTAAACTTGAATCCGTATTTTACGCCAAGTAATTCTAATTGAAATTCAAACGTTCAGATAAATGAGTGGTAAAAGTTGCCGGGTACGAGAGAGAGAGCGCGCGCGCGTCTCTCAATCCGTGAGAATAAATAACAAGTGATACAAATTTAGATTAAGTCAGACGAAAAATGTTTAAAGAGGTATTTAAGTGATTCTAAAAGTGTTTCAAGGCTGTTGAATTAAAATTATGCTTCTCAGTTGATTAAACTTCATTTTTGAAAGTGTTATTTTTGTTATTATCCATTTATTATATAATAGAAAAGTTGAAAAGTTCGTCTAGACTAGGCGCCAGACTTAATCACTAAACTGAAGCCGGACTAAAGTCTGTCTTGGCCAGATTACTCCGCCTTGCACGCCTTGATCAGAGTGACTCGTAACCCTTAACAAGATTTTTTCTTCATCTCAGATAATAAACGTTTTTCTTTTCTTTTCTTTTTTTCTCAGCAGTTCCATTTTCAAATGAATCTAATTTAATCAAAAACTGAACAAAGAGAACAGATTAAACTAACATTTTGCGCGTTAATTAACCAAGGCTTGGTTTCTCTTGGATCGCTAACTAATTGTCAGAACATTGAATAATTAATGATGCACTGAAGTGGAAAGGAAAAATGATCTTCTGCCCATTGAACTCTGAGCTTTGATTCCTGATGGATGCTCTTTACAACTCGAGCTGCTCCAGTGTGTGATCACATATTTGATTAGCATTAATAAACTGAAATGTACTTAGAATGCCGGTGGAAATTTTGAGAGGCAAAACGGAAGACGTGTGGTTTGCAGATTATATTCTGATCTCTATTCCGAATGCATTTGTCATATTTGAGTAACCTTACTTTCGTAGTTTCGCTCAAATCAGTTTTCTACCTCGGGAAGCATAAAATCGCAGTAGTTTACTTACTTTTAATCTGTTTTGCAGCTAAGTCAATTTACCCGTTTAACATTCTTGAGAGTATATTAATTTATTTGCGATTTAACATCAAGAAAGTTTTTGACTGCGACTACACTATATATAAACACAAAAATTTGTCAAATATTTTTCCGTGTACACTTGATGAAATAACATTTTCGTCGTGTTTTACATCAGATAAGAAATTCGTGTCGGGGTAAACAAATATAATAAAACAATTATTGAACATTGCGCATTGCCCTGACTTTTAAATCTGTACGATGATAAAACTTCAACTGACAATGGCGCCGAGCACAATGGAGTTGAAAAAAAAACCTATTCAATTTAAAGCTCATTCGCGCGTACTCACGATGAATATCAAATTAATAGCGAATGTTTATTTTTTAAATTTCAGAAAAGAAAATTGTAGATTAAATTTTTGTTCATGAATCCTCGTCATTGTTCTTCAAAGGGTACATTTTATAAATGGAAAATTTTCTCTGTACAATTTAATTTACAGTTTTTGTTACTTTTTTTTGAAAAAAAAAAAATGAAAAATTTTTTATGTTTGCTTCGGTATTAAATAATGAACAATCCTCTATTCATTGTTAAGAATAGAAAAATTTGCACATTTCCTTAATTAACGATAAACTTGTTTGATTACATTTTTTTAGTTCGGTAAAATTTTTTTGTTCCTGGTAGACAAATAGAATTTGACGATCAATAAAATGGTAATACGAGATTAAAACGATTGTAAGTTGCATCGAATGTAGTACCAATAATTATTCATTTATATGCCAATTTTAAAAATCAATATGAATCTACTATGTAGTTTCGGTACAGATACAACGTATTGGCATGATTTGAGAAACAATATTGCGCTAACATAGGCGAAATATTGTTTTATATCTACTGAATATCAATAGCGCATGTCGACGGGTATGGAAATTCAAACTCATTTTTTAATAAAAAAAATTGTCAAAGAATTTCATATAACAAAAAGGTGAACTAAAGTCGTTCCAAACTCAGTTTTGATCACAAATTACAAACAAATTTTCCACGTTTCAATAGGAAATGAAATTTCGAGCCAAGTTATATTACACATTTTGCACAAAATATATAACTCGAACGAACCTTTGTTCATCTGCTCTTTAGAAAGTGTTAGGCCTTTTCAGTTGCATGTAAATGACTAACTTCAAGTTCAAGATTTAGTAATCTTAAACTTGGAGTAACTTGGACTCATGTTAGACATTTGATTACAAAGTTATAAGGTATCATATATCTAAAATTTGCCTCAAAGTTGAACGAAAAATGAAACACAAGAATATCAGACGTATTTTATTGGATCGACAATTTGTTTGAAAAGTAAATAAACGTTCAAAATAATTGTATTGGTGTAAATAAAAACTGAACAATGATTAAAATTAAGTGGCAAAAATAAAAATCGAAGCTCCGTCGATTTTGTGAATCGACAGTCGTGGTGGTCGTTTCAAGTTTGCGACCCTTTTTTTCTTGCTTTATCGCATTGTACGCGACTTGAGTTGGAAAATGTTTACTTTTTCCCATGATTACACGACAAAGTACATTAAATAATGAAAACAGAGAAATACAAATAAGATCAATCAGTCGAGGCAAAACTGCTTGCATAACTAAAAATTGGTTCCGAGTAAAACTTATAAACAACCGCAAGCTTCGACGACCATGTTCGGCAAAGTTTTTTGTGTGATACTGTTATTCGAGTCGATATAAAGTAACTGAAGCGTTGATAATTGAGTTGGCGAACAACAGGGAATAATTTCATTTCGTCGCCGATTTGCATTCTTTTCCTTTGCCATTAGTCGCTATAACATAGAAAACATCATTTTCAAATTTATTTCTCGCCTAGGAAATTCGTTAGACACAATTTTTCATGCGATTTGCTTTGCAAATTGGAAAGGATGAGGAATAAAAAAGGAAAAAAGATGGACAGCGATTAAGAGAATTATAGAACAATCTTTCAACAATAAAATGAGTATGTCAGTTGGATGCGTAGTATATGGAGGCGAGCAAACAAAAAATAATCGTTTCACGAGTAAACGATCGACTGCATCAATCACGAATTGTCATTAAGGGGAGATAATGGAGAAAAAAAAGGCATGAAATTTACATTAAAAATGCTTGTAACAAGAAATAGTAAATGGTCGCGGGCATGAATAATAGCATGCAGTCGAGTTTGCAATCAATTACAAGCTGAACAAACGAGATGCATTTTTGTGTTAAAGATAGATTATTTAGTCTACATCGCGTATAATTAGGCGAGGAAAATGAAACAGCGATTGTTCTTTACCCAATTAGCAAAGTCAAATATTGAATGCAAGCATTATCGCTCGAGAAGCTGGTGATAACGCGGGACAATCTGTGTGCATACTGACCCTTATCACATTGTTATAAAGCGAGGCGCTCGTGAGCGAACTCGCTGAGGAGCAGGAGCCCCGGCAAAAGTAAGCATGGTAACCACTTGGGTGAAGTATCCAATCGCTCCAACCTATGCTCGAAAAATTGATGTACAATTTGTCTCGACAGCACTCCTTCATCCCTGCAAGACAATCTGAATAGCGCCGGGTTCGCTTTTTGTGCGCCAACGGTGTCGTTTGTATCACGATGAACGGTTTCAGCGAGCTCTCATTCTCCTGAAGGCCGCATATCGGTCCACTGATGCGCTTCGTCGCGCAGGTATCGCAATCTATTTGCACGTAGTGGTTCTTTTCTCTCTTCTTCACCCATTGGCTCACTACGTAACCCACGTCTGTTTTTACCCATCCTTCTGCAACGAAAAGAACATTTTTGAGATTGAAAGCCACCGATGACAGTCACAAAAAAAAAACAAACCTTCTTCTTCTTCTTCTTCTTATTCTTCTTCGTCTCTTTTTTTTCTTTTTTCGTAAATTTCGAAATCGCTGATAAATCACCTCGAATTGTTGTCTCGATGATGGCCATTATTGTAAACTTTTCGAAACTTCCGGTTTGATCCCAGTGATCGATCTCAGAAATAATGAACGTCTGATTGAACTTGTCATTTTCATCGTACTTTTTGTAGAACCAGAACTCAGCCGCAGTCACATCCACGTCCTCCATTTTTTCGTTCAGGGTAAAAGTAAAGCACGCTGTCGTGTCCAAGCTTACGTGATACTTTGGAAGGTGGTTGCACTTTTTCTGTGAAAATAAAAAAAAAAAAGTAAAAGATAAGAGAAAAATAATTGAATCTTGATAATTGAATTTATTACCCAGTTAAATTTTTTTACACAGACTTTTTTTTCAATTGAAAGTATCGATTTCGAATGGTAATGGTGATGGGAATTAAATTTACATCATACTTAATTTAAGAATATTTGAATATAAATTACAAAAATATTCAAAAGCGGCATAATTGACCTGCAATATCTGTACTTATTTAATTTGAATCTAATGCTCTCGATTCGTGTTTTAACGAGAACGTATTCCGTAATATTCATGGTACTTCGTATGAATAATCATTACCTGCAGAGAACCTCTGCAATGAAAGCGAGTGAAATTGGTCAAGATCTAATCCCGATGCAACAAGTGATTTCAGTCAGGATTTAATCAGAATCAATGGTTCTGAATTCAGAATAGGCGAGAGATGAATATCGAAATGAATGGGACAAGTTCAAAATTGCAGCTTTTTCATCCCAACGTCTATAAAACGCCTGCTCTCAAATGCTTCCTTACAATACAAAATTCAATTTTACATTACATTTTTTTTTTTTCTACAGGAAATTCATTTCTCATGTAAAGAGAGAATGTGTGTTTCATGCTCGCTATTTTATTTATTTTAACATATGAAATATGCAAATTGTTCATGCAAGAGTAGCAAGAAATATGCCATGTTCAATTTCAATTCATATTTTATGATTTTGATTAAATTGACCCATGCCAAAATGTAACGCGAGTTCGAAAACTCAACATTCTGCTTGTTTATTTGGATACTTTTCTGTTCGCTTGAGTTTTCAAAATAAAACTATTACAAGCATATTATCATATTTCGGATTATGAATATTACTATTAACGCTATTACGTATGTTACAATTCGAGATTAAACATTTTCATGCGAAACTTTTAAAATTAAGTATGAACAAATTGTCATTAGTAGGAATTAAAGTCACTAATTGGATCTTCTTTTGTTTATCTGAAAGCATATTCTGCCGCAATTTGTATTATCTGGCAATTTTTTCTACAAATGATTATCTTTCGCTTCGTACACAAAATAAAAGATTATTAACATCCTGATTCTGGTAAAAATTTAAAACTTTGTCAAACAGCTTGTGAATTTTGCTTTAGATTTACGGAAATCTATTTTTAACGTTACTGGCATTAAATTTAATACTTGCCTTATCATATAGTCTTAGCAAATAAACCATTTTCTTATTTAATTATGCAAAGATGCTCAGACTGCATTTTCGAGCAAAAGATAAACAATTTTATCAAGATAGGACGGATCGATAGTATAAACTTTTTTTTTTTTTGCTTTTGCAACATCTAATTTATTTTTCGTTAACAAAACTATAACCGAGTATAAGAAAATATTATCCCGGCGGCAAAATTGTTGTTAAATTCAACATCTTTTTTTTTTTGCAAATTCCTCAGATAACTCGCCGTTTTTGCATTTATCCCAAATTGATCTGCAAAGTTGCAATACTTGAAAATATTGATTGAAAAATGCTTGCCTCTTTTTATGGGTTTGATCATTACTTAACAACCTTCACAAGTTTATTACAATTATGTGTCAATGATTAAAATGAAGAAAAAAAGGAGGGGGGGGGAGCGGAAAGAAATAACGAATTCGTACGCAGAGTGAATTTTATCTGAGTATCAAGACAAAATTAGATTCTGACAAAATTTCATTACATTCTCCAAGAGTTCTCTAAATGGATCGATCGCAAATGAAATTTCTCTTATAAATTTATGATCATTTTTTATAATTGCCCCTCATCTCATATCTACGAATTTACAACTCTGGAACTTTTTTATTCTGACAAACTGAGTTCAGAAGTTCAAAATTAAAAAAAAGAGCCTTCATTAAAATTGATTAAAAAAATAGGATGAAATAATTTGTACGATTTCACAATGTTTTCAGTGAACCGAAGAAACTTCAAACAATTATTAGTGTACGTTTGCGATGCATCATAGCATCGGAATATTTACAGTAATTGATGAAAATGTTATGACAAACAATGCTGAGAGTGCTCGATAACGCTTCTTGCTAAATTGCTTTCTTACTATTTTTTCCATCGAAATCAATTCGCGATCCAACATGAGATTTCCATGCATGCAATATGATGTATGAAAGCGCCTTTTGTGCGGCACAAAAAAGCAACGAAAAAGTCCCGGTTACAAAACGGGTAGGTATGAAAAAAAAAGTGCATACAAAATTGACGTAGAAATAGGGAAAAACATTTCAATAGATGGCGCTTTTATAAATCGAGTGTGTGTGTGTGTGTGCGTGTGTGTTTGTATATGTGCAGAAAGAGAAATCTAGCGAGCAATTCTCTCATGAAATGGATGCAGCGAATCAGAGGCAAACTTTCAAATTGAATTGTGACAAATCACCTGCAACAGGAAATATGACAAGTTGATTAGTCTTGCCGAAAAAGCTCTCGGCCGGGTTCTCGGACTCGTATGGTTCCCCGGGTCGGAACTCAATGACGTGTCCATTGACCAGCGGTTGGGGCAGCGACAGCAGCGAGATCGAAATTTCGGGCGGTTTTGTTAGGCGGAGTTTTCTCAAAATCTGTTGTTTGACGTACTCGACACGAAAGGCTGTCAACAGCGGGTCACTGTCGAATACACTGACACTATTCTGCGAGCATTCGGAGCACTCCTCGGAGTCGTCAGAATCGGAAGCGCGGGTTGATGACGAGGATGACGACGAGGAGGATGAGGAGGAGGACGACGAATCCTGGTAAAAGGTTGAGAGCACAATTTTAAACGGGTTGGAGATCTCGGGCCAGGCGGCGCGGGTCGCGAGCACCACGCAGGTAAGTAAAAAAAAAATTAGTCGGATTCATGTTCGGGTGCGGTATGTGTCACGGCTGTCACATAAACATTAATGAGCACTTTGTAGCAACGGGCGCACGGTCGGAATTTAAATCAGCCTCATCGCTTGATTCGCTTTGTTCAGCGTCTCTGGCTGCGATACGTGTCGAATTTAGCGTAGCAGTATTGATGTTTACCGTCACCGTGTGCATTCAAACTTATATCCCAACCGTCCGATTATATGAAAATGCCAATGTATAATATGATAATTGTCGCTACTAGACAGTCGCGACCTTTGCCTTGCATTCACGATACACGTCTGGCTGCAAAAATAAATCATCATATCGCTAACTGCCATCACGTGATACTATAATGTAATTACGAGGCATCCAGCTTTTTGGCGCTCGCTCGCTCTTTTATCGCCCCGCATGTTCAACTTTGGATCTGGACTTTCACTTTCGTGCAAATGCATTTAGATAGTTTGCCGATTAGTTAAAACTTTTGCTTCGGTCACCCAAAATCATTCCTCTGTCAAATTCGTAAACAAGATCAAACTTGTTTATCCAGGCCAACTAAGATTGAGCAATTTTGTTCATTAATCAATTCATCTCTCAGTTTCACGTTGTTCGCACGTGGGATTATTGTTCTTGTTCAGGTGCGGGTTTATTATCCTCGCCCCCTCCCCGCTCTTGCCACCTCTCTACACCGATAAAAGCCAATTCCGGCGCGTTTGAAGTCACTGATTCCTTTGCTGATGATGTAATTATATCGCGAGATGAACAAGCTTATATATAATATATGTTCTGTTTCAGCTAAACTGCATGAGAAAATCGCTGAGTGCGCTCCCGACGGTATTTTCATAATTATTGTACTCGTATAATGAAACAAGCCAGCCACTGTTTATTATTTTGATTGTTCTCCCGAGAACGATATTTATCGTTCGAGATGGTCGCAAAAATTTGACAAGGATGAATCGGCTCATTATCACGCGCGGCCCAACTGTGATTCTCTTTTCAATTATAATTAATTCAGTTTATTCTTGTTTTGATCAAATGTTTCTGTGCGGCGCCTGCGATTGCGCTAATCTCGTCAAAATTAGATAAACATTCTGCGGCCAGAAAGCTCTCGTTGCAGTCGCGCCAAAAGTGATAATTATAATTTCCGTGATGCTAACAAAAAAAGAAACACTCTTTTGCCAGAACCAAATTAAATTGTACCATAAAATACTATACAAAATAATACACTATTGGCACACTCGCGCGAGTGAGGGGGGAGGGGGAGTGCTCTTTTTATATGCGTATTTTCACGCTTTTCATGTGTCACAAAAGTAAAAATGAAAGACACGAAAAAAGACTGTCGCTGCGGTTAAATGCGGTTTATAAAATGGATGGAGCATTTTTTGACGTAGTCAAATCGCGTCAAGCTGCAATTTTCCAAGACGTGGAAAATTTACTTCGGAAATTCCATTACAGTTTGTGCGGAGGCATTTATGCGCGGGTGGCACAGCACAATAAAAATAACAACCAAGATGAATAAACTCAGTCTTTTAGAAATCCAAACAACTCGTATCGATCGCCTTGAATTCAATTCAAAAATACATTATCTCAATTTTTGAACATGACATTTTGAATGTAAAATTTTGAACATGAGATTTTATTGACATCCTGATTCCAAAGTGTTCTCTGATTCGAGGTCTCTTTCATACAATCATTCTATTTTCACCAACAAAACGACGATAATTTTGTACTTGCAAATTATAGCTTTTTACATACATTATTCATATATATTCATATACATTATTAAATTCTAAAAAAAAGTGGTTTTCAACTAAAATCCTAAAAATTGTCTCAATTTTATCAAGAGTGACATTCACAATATCAAATTCAATGCAAAAATTGCTTCACTGTTTTTTAATAACACAAAAAGTTTCCCGTTTTGAATTTCATCATTAAACATCTGTAACGGAAGCAGTCGGATCATTTTTCATTCAATTCATTTGACCCATTTATCAATAAGAAAAGAAGCATCAGTTACTAATTCATAAAATGTATGACAAAATTATGAAATGTGATGTTTGACGTAAAAAGGCAATTCAAATTTGGCGCCTGTTGCGCGTTACACTGTGAAGTTGGCTAATTCATTTTGATCGTTTGTCGTCTGCTTAGATATTGTTTTCATTTATCATGTTACACAGTTTAAAAACGTGCAGTAATTACAGCTGAACGGGTTGGTTTTTGTTAATTTTGTTTAGAATTTATACAAACTGAACTGTTAAATCATTATTCCGCAAGTGGCTATCAATCGACGAAGAACTGAAGCGTTATCTAAATTGTGTGTTATAAGCATTGTGTTTGAGGTTGTGTTATGACAGTTATTATTTTTGTGCAAAATGCAGAAAGCAAAAATGAGTTGCATAGAAAGGTACAAGAGAAAAGAGGAAAAACTGTCGATTGTGGAAAAATCAATGACAGATGAAGATGACAGCATTCGCGTTGTGTATATAAAAAATTGCAAGAGACAAAAGAAAACAGAAAACGAAAATGGGAGTTTGCAATCGAGCGTTGAAACTGAATTGGCGATTGAATTGGAAAAAGAAAAAAGTGTTAATGAAAATTTGAACGAAACTAAGTGTTTGCAGATTAATGAAAAAGTTGGCAGAATAAATGAAGCTGAAGAGAGAACTTTTTTGTTAAACAACAATGTGATGGAGAAAACGAACAGCGTACAATCTTTTGAAGGTATTTACCGTTTCGATAATCATGAAATCAATTTTTGTTGTTGATGAAAAAACTTTTCTAATTCTTTTTTTCATTTAATCCTCAAATGTATTTTCAGAATCGAACACAGAAATGGAGAAGGATTATTTTGACAATGAAGAACATTACCGATACCAGCAAAAGCTCCTCAATGAACGCGAGTGGCCAGGAATCAAACAAAAATGTAAGCATATTTTTTATATAATGAAATCTCTTGTCTGCAAATATCTGTTTATAACATTGTACTAGGTACATCAATCGAAATAATTTATTTCAGTCTAATGATTCAACGCTTTAAGACTTCAAATATTAGTTTCTTTTCCTTTTTTTTTGTTCTTTTATTATTATTACTATTTGATTATTTTGCAGTTAACGCTTACAGAAGTTATTTTATTATCAAGGAATTTTATCGTCTAGTGCCTTACAAAATGGATCCATACGTTTCTTTCCACGCACTAAACATGCCCGATGTGAAGATACATTCGGTTGCCTTTGTTGGAACTGTGGTCAATATAAGGACCAGAGCTCAGAATAAATATGTGATATTTACAGGTAAATAAATTTGCATAATAAGTAAGCGCTTACTTGAATTGAATTTAATTAGACGTTAATTGCAATGTGTTACAGTAAGTGATGGAACTGGCGCTATCGAAATAAACTACAAACGTGAAAATCTCGAAAAAGAAGTATTAGCGTTGAAGAAAATAAACGAGAAACATAAAAGATTTGCAAAAGTTGCGGTCGCAAAAAAGCCCTGGCTGGATGATGAATTTGTAAATGTGGTACCTCGATCATTAGTACCTCACAAGACCATTCCACCGTTTCAGTATAACGAAGAAATTCCTCTGAAATATAAACTGGTGAGTGTTGAATAAATAAATAAATAAACAAACAATTGTTGCTTCCTGTGTTATATAAATACTAAGATAATGAGGTTATTATTTTTAGAATCTTCAGCACAACTGGTGGTTGGAAACGCGAGGAGGTTTGTACGGAAAAAATATAGAAATTGGTGATTATTTATATATTGAGGGTTATTGTGCATTTGATTTTGACCGATCTTCAAGACCAAAAGACGTGACACTAAACAGTCTCCTGTCGGGTAAAATAATTATCAACGGAACTTGCGTGAAGTGTATTACGGAGGATGAGTATAATTCGAATTTACAAACTTGGTTATCGGATCACGTTAAGTCGCGGTATTGCACCAGGTGACAGCCAACGGCAGTTAAGCAGTACCTTGTTCGAATGATGATGAAAAAGCTGAACAAACTAGTTTTATAATATTATATCCTACTTTATTTATCATTGTACATATTTTATTCATCGACAACGTGAGTTACATTATTGTTCAATCTGAATAAATTGAATTATCACAACAAATAGCATTTTTTAATAGACTCCGCAGAAGAAACTTAATACCATTAAACACTTAATTAAACAATTACAATCATTATTAATACAAATAACAGGATTAATGACGAAATCTCATTTAATAACAGTCGGTATTGTCGAATCCACATTTGAATCCATTTCTTTTATTTGTTACTGTATTATAACAAATTCAAGTTGGAATAAAATGAGCATCTCAAAATTATTGAATCTCACTGTGAATTGAAACAATTGCATTTTCTTATTTCACAAATCAATTGAGTTACCAACAAAGTACAAAGTTACTCAAATGAAATTTTAAATGAGATTAATCATAAAATACAGATTCAAATGATAGACTCGAATGAAACCGTATCATCTACTTTTCTTATTATATTTGTAAACCAGTCTGTTTCCTTCAGATATTTCTTCAATTAATTGAAACTTAAATCATAATAATACATAATAATCATAGCAATCATCATTTCTACGTGAAGGAACTTTGATATCATTATTGTCATTAGCATGATCATTTTAACTTACAAGTATACACTTAAATTTTCAGTCAAAAAACGGTTTTGATTTAAACACAAGCTTATACACTATATTTAATGTCTTAGCATACGAGTGGCGATGTCGAAAATATCATAATAAAATACAGACGACTATTGTTATACACTTCTTTGTTTAATCTTACATTTTCGCAAAATATACTATATGCTTACAAAGACAACTGCTATACACACCGCAGTGTTTCTTTTTTTTTGTGTTTTCTTTATTGTCGGAGAGAACATTTTTGTGTTTATTTATCAGGGAATTGGATGACAATTATATAACGCGACAATGGGCTCGACAATATCACAACAAGGATCCGCTCACGTATTTTACCATACCATTTTCTCTCTTTCTCTCTTTCTTTTTTTAATTATTTTACTGACGAGTAAAGTTGACTACCATTTGACCTTTTACTGACGATATTACACTGTACTTTGAATCGTTCCACATCAAAGTTAAATTAGCTTGACTTTTTTCTTCCTTACGAAAAGTGTACACCAGTTTCAGCAAAAAATTGTTTCCATTCATTCACGCTTACTTTGCAATGGTGGGTCTTCCTACGTTTTTATTATCATTGTGTGTCCTTGATGAAAAGTTAATTATAAAGCCAGTTGAGAATGTGTTAATTATTTTTTAATTAAAAATATCCTCTTTCTCTACATTATTCATTGGATGATTTTAATAATGATGTCAATTTTACGATTATTTATATTGTCATTTTATATTGAGTCTTGGCTTAGAGATTGCAAAAATGTGATTAACGGAAAAATGTCCAATTATCAGCTGGGAATACCAAAAGGACCGATATTTTACATTAAAAGCGATGGGTTTAACGGACGTCTTATTGTTCGCATAATACAAAACGTGCAGAAAGGGAGTGAGGGAGAGAGAGAGGTGGGGAGAGAACAAAATCTTGTGCGATATTACAACGATGAACACGATGGGATGAAGAAAAGGATTTTGTATCTATAATGTCGACCAAGCGGTTCTCATAAAACAAAAGATTAAGAAGGTAGCTAACGTCGCTCAAGTGGCACTTAAGGCTGACGATTGGGGTACAAGTATTATAATAATTATTATCAGCGCAGATTGTCTTTCAAGAACCGCCCAGTGCACCTGTATAGGTTTATCCTAAAACATTGACACTCGTATTAACCAACCAGTAGAGTCGACTAGTACCGCACCTGGTTTGTCATTAATCTTAACTTTTAAGAAGTTGTAGCATCATAAATTGTATGCCCAATATTGTCATAGGACGCGATTATTAATAGTTTTATATTTTTTTTGTTTTTGTTTTTTTTTTGCGCAGGTTGAACTATGAAGTCGCTGAAAGGGACTTAACAATAATCGCAATGTCTGCGTCACAAAGTCAACATTATTGTCACAAGTTGATCGTTCTTTTTCTTTTTTCTTCTCCTTCTTACTTTTGTTTTAGTTTTTAATTACTGTTTGATAATTATTATTTGTGTGGATTCGCGTTTTTGAGTGAATCCAAGATAGCGTTGCAAAAATCAGCAAGAAACCAATTGAATTAATTTGTTGTTATTGTAAATTACAGATATGACATATTCGAAGGTTGAAAACATTATTAGGATATGTATTATATGTACACATACATCGTCGAACTTAGTCTTTGGAATTGATCGTAGAGCGGGGCAATGCGCGACCATCAAACTCATGTTACAAGTGATTTCGTGGTAAAAAACGCGATTTATCAAAACGCTTATTCGAAAAAACCTTTGCGGCCTTTGGTTTTTTTGAACCAAGATTATCGTGCTTTGATAATAATTGACTAAAACGTGATATGCATCATATTCAAAGTCCAGTGCGCGGTTATCTTTTTGATCATTCAGTTCTAGAACAAAATATTGAACGTTGGAAACTGACACGTACATATAGCGGCTATGATTTTCAAAAGCATCGCGAATTACGCCACTCTATCTCTATCGATTTGACGAAAGCAACGTGTACAATATTTACTTGTTTTTGTTTTACTTGATATATATATATAGGTACATGTACAATATATATACATATATAAATATATATATGTGCATATATGCAGGCATGTATGCATGTATGTGTATATATAGACAAAATGTGTCATTCGAATGTCATTAGAATTGTTGCAGAGATAAATTTGAGAACAGTGCAATGAGCAGAGTCAATAATTTTTGTAGCGATTCGTAAACTCAATAGCGCGTCCGCAACGAAATCGCGTACACCAACGTGTGTGGGTCTTTTTGCATGTCCGTTCTTTGTTATTATCGACGAAACAAAATACCAGCGGGCAAAATCTTTTTGACTCGTTTTGTTTAGATTAACTAAATGCAATACTTTCACCCATTTTCGCGTGCGCAGAATTTTTTGCAGAAGACTCCTGCTTTCAAACTTGTTTTGGAAGTTTGTTCCTCTAGTTTGATCGATCGATCGGTTTGAATTTGAGACTCATTTCAAAAACAAATCAAGCTTCAAGTTTCCGGATTGAGTTTTGAATAAACAATGGATCATCGGATGATTCTGTTGCGTTCGTTTTGCAATCAAAATAGGTCACGAAAACGGATAGAGGAAAACACATCCAAAACACATGATATATATGTGTATGTACATGTATATACACATATATATGTATCTGTTTGTGTGTGCTTGTGTGTATATATCAATTTATATATTAAATAGCTACTACGCTCTAGTATTATCAGTCGAAATTTAAAGCTTAAAATATCGATATGTCTTCTTGGTTCAGCCAGGAAGATAGTATCACTTTGATGTTACATTAATTATTGTCTTGTACCATGTTTTTGTCTGCTTTTATTGTCATATCTGATTCATCGTATGAACTTTTTGATTCTGATCAGTCCTGCAAGTAAAACGATACATTACTGGTGGATGCTTGTATAAATTGAGGCTTACATTCATCTTAAAAGTTTGAAAAATTCCAACTTTGAAATTGAAAAATGAATGATAAGCTTTGGTGGAATATTACATTTGGAAATGTGAAAGTCTTGCGATTGGCAGTTATGCATGAAAGTTTGTAAAATATACATATAGTAGTGGTAAAGTACCTGCAATTGTCGAGCATTCCGTTCGTTTTGAATAAAATCTTTGAGTTGTTGGAAGCTGCCGGTTTGAGGTAACGGATGATATTTCCTTGCTGAATTACGATAATTCTTTAAACGTTTAGGCGACGCAGGAGGTGTGAGATTTATCGTGCCATATAAACGATTTGTGTCGTCTAATCGTAATCGATTCGGCATCCCATTACGTAACGTTCTTTCCTCGGTATCTTTGTGATGGACCATCTTGCCATAAATTGGTACACTCGGTTCGGGTCGGCTCACTGTTTCTAAAACAAGTTCAAACGTGAATTATTGTTTCCCTTTGAACTCATCATTTTCGAGCGCAAATTTGAATTCAGGATGTTGAGCAGGAAAACCGATACTCCATTTCAATGCAACACTTGATCATTCCCATTTCACCACGCGAAATAATGTTATGTTGAATTATGCCAGCAAAAAAGAATCGATTAACGTTGTGCACTAATTTGAATAGAACACTCGCGAGGATTATCATGCAAATTTCGTTTGTTCTGTTAATGATAACAATGTTGTGACATTTTCACGTTCAACTATCATTTCAAAGCGAAAATCAATTGTGTGCCAACGTGAGCGTACCAAAATAAATTATAACGAAAATAATTAGAAAGCTCCAAAAAACGCGAGATAACGTCTCTTCAAATTTGTTTTAATTTCAACATTTTTCCTCGTTTCAAATATATACACAAAAATAAAAGCATGAATGCATGCAAATTTAACAAAACTCGACCATGATAAATGTATCTCATTAAAAAAAAAAAAAAAGAAAGAAATAGAGAAAGGAACGAACAAACAAACACCCGTACAAACAAAATGAAAGAATTTTGAAGATTCGAGAAACTTTAGTGTTTTATTGCCAAGAAATCTTTCCCTTTGCATGGGTAATTAGCTTAATTACCCTGAAACATCTGAAAGGTCTTAAGATTTTCCTATAAATAACAAAACACATTTCAAGGGCCAAAATGTTGCATTCAATTTATAACAGGGATTCCATCCTACGCGAATTTCACTCAGATTATATTTTTATCTTTTGAATCGAACATGGCATATTTCGTCGTACAGACATTTTGGAGAGCCGAATTACTCTTGAGTGAACAGATACTTTTCAAACTTTCACAACTTGTGAAAATCAAAGTTTAAGGATTTGAAAGCACTTAGGCAATGTTGTGCATAAAATGTTCATTTCGTTAGCAACAGTTGATATACGAAGATAGTCTCCTCAACAAGTTTATGAACGGTCGCGGTATAAGTTCAACTTCATTAACAAGTATAGAAATTTAATAAGCCCAACGCAAATAGCAAGTCCTCACATTGGGACAAAGTTTTTCCAATCAAAATTAATTTCAAAGTATAAATTGTTTAAGATCAGAAGTATCAATTTCAAACTTTAATAACGCTATTTACTTTTCAAAACAAAAAACTTTTTTATTTTATAATATATATATTTTTTTATTAACTTTTTTTGAACCTCATTTTTCGTATCTCATTTACATTATGATTTTCATATTATGAAATCATGAAATGAACAATTTATATCTTCCATATAACATTTCTCAAATTACAACATTGAAATCAATTTTGGTACACCGTTAGTGGAATGTTGCTAAAAGCGTTGAGTGAATAATTATTCATCTAGCTAAATAGATTATTCGAAAGGACCAATTTCATTTGGTGGTTGATATTGTATTGCTGATTTCATTAAACGTCATTGCTATTAATTCAGTTAGAAATTTACTCGCTCGTTGTGATAATTTGTCCGTACGCGACATTTTCATTCGCAAAATTTATACTTTTCCTGTGCCACCGATGGCGGCCAATCAACGGAAACGAGTTTATACAAAATTGCATCTCTCATTCAAACACATTCAAAAATTTGTTTAAACTTTCAATTCAATAACTGCAGTAGAATTTGTACCGAATATATATTAACGGTGTTGATTCAATAAACATCTCACTGCACCCTGCCAACAAAACAAAAAAAAATGGAATAACAAAATTCACTTGGTATTTGAATGACTGTTAGATACAATAGCGGTTTCTATTTTACAAATGATTATCAGTCTTGGCTATATCAAATCTTAATCCAATTTCGTCATATTATTATCCTCTTAGGAAATAAAAGCTTTATTTCGGATATTTTCTATTGCCCTATCCTCAATATTTTCTTATGATTCTTTGACGATCCTTTGTGAATAAAATCAAGATAAAAATCCCATATCAAAAATAAAATAATAGTATAATAAAAGAAAAAAAATCACGATAATAAAATATTTCGTGGAATTCATTTTGTTTAATATTAGAATTAATGTTGAATTCAAATTATAGCTAAGTATAAATAAAGGTTTAGAGTGGAATGATTAATTTTCGACTTTGCAACGGTTTTCGATTATGTCAATTGCAGAGAACGAATCGAGGTAAATAGATACCGTCAATTAAGTTACTGTTGATTGCGATGTTTTTTGCATGTTCATTGTGCTGCTTTAATCCTGTCCGGGAAACTTCTCTTGTTATACCGTGCTACTAACAACACTTCACACAAAGGGTTAAATTAATCTGCACGAGCGATTAAATGCTTCAGATGAAACAGGCGCGGAAAATCTCATTTTTACTAACGAGCGAATTTTGAATCGCGTTTCAAATGTTGCAAAATTTTTCCAAACCAATTTCATCATATTTTGATCCAATGGACACGAAATTTGATCAAGTGAAAAAAAGTGCGAATATAAACTTCAACAATTTATATATGAAATTTTATTCCCCAGCTTGTATAATTTACCTGTCGAAAGACGAGTTGGAAATTTTAAGCGATATTGATCTTTTGTTACACTCTTGAACTTTTGAATTAAGTTTTATTCAAGATTCAACTTTATTTCTATTTGTGAGTTTTAATACCAAAATTTTAAGAGCGCCGAGAGTTCAAACTCTAGACGCAATAACCAGATTTATGATCTCGGTATAGCCAACATGATTAAATTCAATTGTCAAGAATGAAATATTCGGATAATTTCATTGAAAATGGATATCGTAATGCGATGCATGATGCACCAAAAATTATTAATTTTGTCACCACGTATTGTTATCAAAGTTAGCCATTAATTTGAGAAACGTTTGAACAAAATTCGTCCACACCGATAACATACTTTTTTTTTAAGATTCTCATAACTTTTTATATTAGTTTTTTACACAAACTTTTTTGATTAAAACAACAGACAACTTCAAAGGAAATATAATAATTGTATATCTGACTGTAAAACTTGAACTTTTTAGCATTTTTATATAGCAGACGTTTAATTATGTAGATTGTGATGACATTTGCATTCAACTTGTATTTGCCACAAAAGAACGTCACCCTTTCTCGATTTGTTGATCGCGTTCAAAGCTTCGACCAGAGAGTTGCATTATTGTATGCTAAAAACATCCATCAATACGTTCTATCTTCGACCGAGACCGATTGAAAAGTTTTCAAGTATTCACTTAAGTATTTTACAAATAATGCACTTTTCAAAAACCGTTACAAGGGATAACTTTGATGCATTTCAAGGATACTTGAGCAAAAAAAAAGCTACGAAAAAATTAAAACTTTCTCAAACATGTAATTTTTCATAACGCCGTTTTGGCGAATCAATTTCTTGAGCTTAAATTAAACAATCGTAAAATCGAAGTTTCATTTCTGATTTATCTAACCGATAAAAAATGACTGAAGGTTTTGAAATTAAAAAAATAATTTAGAAATATAGAAATTCTGATTCCAAAACTTAATTTCACAATTTTCTTCCTCATGAAGTGTAAAAATATTCATATTACTGGCATGACTTTCCTAGTCTACGATTTGTTCGCGTCAGTGGTTTCGATCCGTCTTAATCTGAAGATACGTTTGGAGATAAAGCACAAATCGCGTACTAAAAACTGTACCGTGTATTTCATGAAAAGTAATATGGTTTCCGTACACCATTTTATCGGTTCACTGAAAAACTGGGTGCACAAAATTTCCCCAAGATTTTGTTATATAAAATAAAAAATAAACGACGATATTGTAGATTTTCCATATATAATAAAAGCACAATCTATGATGGTATCGTGACCTGCAAACCTGGTTAATTTTTAATATCAAGTAATTTTTTTTTTAATATTCAGATTTTCAATATTGAAATATTTTGTGAACTTTGCTCTATTATTTATTTTATGTTGGAGACAAAAAAAAATTGTTAAAAAATAATGAAGTCATAAATAATAAGACAGCGAGAAACGGCTTTTCAGAAGTAATTTTTGCATAAAATGTATTTTTGATGAAACAGGGATTAACGTGGTATATAAGCTTTTCAGCATGTGAATATTCAACATTAAAACCTTTTGTTAAAGTTTTAAATTGTTTGACTGAAAGAAAACTGAAAGTACTTTAAAAAAAGTTGATTCTTTTATTTTGTTGAAATTTAGTTTCGAACAGGAATAAAAGCCTGTACCTTTTGAACAATTGATTATCAAAGAGCGGAATCGTTTTCCGTAATTAAAACAGAAGAAAGTGCGCGAAGCAATACAAAGAGACTAGAACCTTTCGTTTTAGCTTATTGTAGCCACTTTTCTTCATCGAAGCTGAATCGATTGGAGCAACTTTTTGCTATCGATTGACTCTCTGTTATAAAGTTGGATCATTTAACACTTGGCAAACTCATTACACTTAAGTCGTAACGAAAATTTGATCGTGAGACCAAATGTCATTCGGCATTTGTCAGAGTTGCGTTCATTGCGATTTGTCTAAGCGCGCACGTTTTTGAATGGCTCATCGCACAATGCACGGATTTTCTCTGCCAACTAATAATGCAGATTCGAATTCGTCGAGGAAACGAAAAGCTGTTAGCTTTTTTTCCCCTCTCCTTTCCTGTCGTTTCCAATGCAAATTGAAAGGAAGCAATAAAAATGGTATCTATCGTTGACGTAAATATCAAACATTCAACTTGGAATTTCAAGTTTACGAAATTGAGTTTCCAAGTCGGTTGGCGTTTTTTTTTTTTTATTCAGAATTAAATTTTGGTGCATTAGCGTGGCATTCATTCAGTTGAAAATCTTGTCGTTGGAGTGCGTTTGGTGTCTTGGAGGATGGAAAATTGCAACATCTTGGCACCCGGAAATGTTCCAGTTCGCGAGCTCCTGATGATTTAGTGAAAAATTTAGGTCGTACCTCGAAAAGTTGATGGCGGCGGTGATCTACTGGGCGCCTCCCACACGTTATATAAAAACGGATCACGGAACATCGGGACTTCGTTCGTTATTTCGATTGCCCTGTGCTGTCTTTTACTGTATCTCCACATGATGCGCAGTTCTTCACACGTAGGCTCCGCTTTATTCAATCGTTTACTCATTTGCAAATATTCCGGCAGGATCGCTTGGCTAGGCATTACCGGATAGACATATTGCAATTGGTTGCCCGTAACCAACAATTTGCTTGAATATGCAGAAAGAACTGTTATGCATATTGCGATTATTAACATGATCTGAAAACGCATATAACATTCATGTAGTTGATTCAACATTCTCCCCGTCTCTCAAATTCGTCAAATTGTCTATTTCTAATTCCAACCATTGGCATGCCAGAGTGAACACAAAATACTCTATATATATCACTTGAAACGATTTTTCCGAATCAACAAATAGTAATCTTAATCTTTAGATTAAATGCATACATGCTCTCGATACAAAATCAAATGAATAAATCATACGATGAATCTAATTCCTTTGTTATACTTATATACATATATATGCGGCTTGAGCATATTTAAACTTGGATAAAGCATCTATATACTTGTTAAAGACTGTGGTTGTCTATATTTGCTAAATATTGTTCGTTTCAAGTACAAGTTCATTAAGTAAACATAACTTAAGCTTTGAGGGAAAACAAGTCAAATATCTATAACATTTTGTACTCGAGAAATAAGTGAGTTGCTTGCAAAAACATGAATTCAAATTTATTTAAACAACGAGAGACTTTTCGTCAATTTGATGAAAAGTGAAAACAAAGTGAAAAATAAAAGAAAGCCATTTGATATTTTCATGAATTATTTATACTCTTCGTGCAAACTCGAATAAGTTATGAATTTAGCTCAGAATATATTACGTCAGCTCAAAACAACTTCAAGTTTGAATACTAATTAGCGTTTAATCACATGGCCCTTTTAATTAACATTCTGAATCAATACGAAATCGTAAGCGATAACGAGTTGGCAAAAAATAATATAATTCTTTTTTGAAAGTCTTCTTTGGCGATGAAAACTTCCAGTTCATTTTGCCTAATTTGACTATATGGTATATAAGTTCACATTACAGTTGAAAACCATCTGAAATTTGTCTCAACTTGTGCAAATAAGCACGAGCAATTATCCTCACGGCATTAATTTGTTGGTTCTTTGCGATCCCAAGTACGATTGCGCTACTAAAATTTAACGTTACAGCGTATGTGAGACGATTTGTTGCCAGTTAGGGATTAAGTGTAGCTGTATTTGTGCTTTTTGCATACAAAACAAAAGCCACTTTTCATCAAGGAATTACGCTTCACTGTTTTGACGCAAAATTTCTCGTAATAAAATTACTTGTTGTGTGGGTTGTTGAGAGCCAAACAAAATGGAAACTATGTTTCAGCAGAAAAAATGATCATATTTTGTCAAAAGCACGCAACGTAAATCCAACTTTTGCATTCTTTCTAACTTTTTGAGTTTGATAAGTGATGTACTTTTGGAACCAAGTAATACAAGCTTCTTGAAATTATTGCATCGAATGTATCTTGATGTCACTCAACAAATTCAAATTACAAAGTCCTCATTTTCATACACGAACTTGTCCAACTTTTCCGTATTTACTTTTAATTGACAACGAAAAGTTGTAATTTATATTTACTATTCCGCATTTATTTGTTTGCTTTTTTTTCTCACATCTTACGGAACAAGTTTAAAACGAAAAACGAAAGCTTTCCGTCCCTCAGGTATCATGTGGTACGAGAGTAAGTACATATATCACTCTGAAAACCACAATAAAACGTTTCGAGTTTACAGTTGAATGCATTAAAGTTCGAATAGAAAAAATACCAATTTACTTTATACTTTTATTGCAACAAAATAAATGATTCTCTTATATATATATAAAAAAAAGAAAAAAAACAAGATGTGAGCCTGGTACATTTTTCAAATACCAAATGCGCATAATTCCCTTGACTTCATTGTTATTGTTCTGCGACAGTAAGAGACGTGTATTTTCCTTACCGAGAACTTTTCTCGGCGATAGAAAATATTTTTCTTTTCGAATACATATTTACTTTGACATTTATCCCCCGAGATCCTATAATAATTTTATAAAGTTCGATCTCGAACACTTCAATGCTAATCAATTTTTCAAAACTCTAATCTTTCAGTACTATAGCGCTTCGTTTCATTTCATAAATATAAAAATGATTTATTCTTTTATCGAAATCAAATAACCTGCTGCCATCAGCCAACCCATTTATAAATATTCTACGATTTTATTAACAAATCTAGTTTGTTCTTAGCTGCCTGAGGCTCTCACAACAAAAATTGGCTCTTTTTTTTAAAGCGTTTGCACATTCCATGTTCCTCGTCCTTTTTTTCACACTACTTGTTGCTTTTAAATTCAAAGAATGATTTGCGTTCAAAAACCCTTCAACTCTCCCGGAACGAAGTTTGGAATTTCATTACATTCCCAAACCTGAATTGAATTTGAAACCGAGCACATTTTAAACTTCTCTATTTTTTTTCTTTTTTTCGTCAAAGCACAGAATCAGTCGGACTAATATTGAAAATAAATAAGGTTACCCGTGTCTTACAGCGGTGCTTCAAACGCAAACTTTGCGTGCTCTATTTTCGTAAAAGAAAATTGCATTCAACGCAAACAGTTGAATAGAGCGAATAAACAGAAATCTCTTTTGCAAAATCGTTCGGATTTGGAACATTTATGTCAAACTCACAATTTGGCATGGTGCAAATTAATGAAATGAAAATAGTGAATTTACTTTTGAGACATCTCTTCACAGTTTGTTCAAGAATCTCGTATTACTCTTTCCTGTTCTTGTTCGTTTTGATGCAAGCAGCAAATAAAGTATGAAAATGGTCGTGTCGAAAATGTATTTTTCGGCAAACTGGGATACATATTTTCTTTGTGAATGGTCTCGTCGTACATCACTGATCCCGAAAGCTCACGTCTGAACGGGCGAAAACAATAAGGTATGCTTAAAAAAATGAATTCCATCCGTCTAAAATGTTGACAGTCTGCAAGCGTTTTATCACAGGACGAAACAATGAAAAGCAAGTCTCGGCATTTTAATATCTCTACGGCTTTAAATTTCACCCCCGGAGTTATTTTCCCGATAAATTTTGCCACACACCTGCTGCTTTGCATAGGCAGAGAAAAAGGGACCTGTCAAAAGTTCTCTTTGATTGTGACTTGAGTTAGCAACTCGAGAGCAAGATTAAGAAAAGATTATCCCAGCTGAACAGGGCCAATAGATCTGGATTAATAACTGTTCTGCGAGGCAAATAAAATTCGCGATTTGAATGTAAAATTAATGCAAAAACATTGAAAAGCATCCTAGGACAAAGGAAAGGGACAGCTGTACCATCGCTTGATTACTCTACAAAGAATTATGCGTATATATAGATACGCACATACATATATATGTATATATATAGCCCAGGTGAAGAGAGAAAAAAAACAAAAAATAAAAATTGTACCGATAAAGGGAAAGATAAATGTTGTTGGAATCATCTGGGCGAGGGTCTCGTGTGTGATCCGTCATTCAAAAGTTACGTGTCCAATTAGTCGAATTGAAACGTAATTGTAAACGGCTCGGGACAATTGCGTTTGACAATTACCATGTTAGGTTCAATCTTGTTCTGTCAACATTACAGCCAGGACCGATGTAAATTCAAAATAAGCACGTGAGTTTAAGTTTGGTCGGGGCGAGTGGTGTGTTTTGAGATGTGCGCGATGACACGAGCTGTAACAGTTGTCGCCGTACCTGTTGATGATGGCAATCAATGAACGTGTAAGCTAATCCAGCCGACGTGCTGTCTCGCAACCGAGTTTTTCAAACTAATTTGCAAAACGAAAGTTCGACGTGTTGGAGTTGCGAAAGCAAAACAAAGCCAAACTGTTGCAAATAACGTAGCTCACTAACCTGCTCGTGTGCTTGCTGCGGATGCTGAGGAGCAACTGAGCTGTAGCCTCGCGCATCCTCCACCCAAATGCAATCATTTTTACCAGCGCTATCTGTTATTTATTGTTGTTTCGAAAAAAAAAACACAAACATCATTTTTTTCTCGTCATTTAATTCAAGCCGTGAAAATTTATTTTGATACGTGTGTAGTGACTCGTTTTGATTTTTTTTTTATAACGTCGCCGTGCTTTTTCAACTTTTTCTTTTTATTCGATGATTGAGTGTTTCGAAGTTGTAGCCGGGCTGATGAAGAAGTTAGTAGTTTAATTGATTTTATGGTGCGGAAAAGAAATATGTAGCCGTGGAAAAAGTTGGAACGTTGATTCGGTTTTTGCAGACAAGGCGACGTTGTTAAGGAAGAGTGTATAAAAAATGATTTAGTGTGTTGCGTTACTAGATAAATGGCACCGGAATAAAAGGTGCCGGACCTTTATACGAATTAGGATTGTTACCGAACAGCTTCATTATGGCGATACCCCATTTCGCAGGGCTCGTCTTAATGGTTCCACGGGAGTATAAAAGAAAAAATAAAATAAATTGAACTTTGGTGTTGGCTTTGTTTAGATGACTTTTGTTTCTTTAATACACAGGAAGCAATTTGCAAAAGGGATATTGGATGCAATTTATTCGTACCACCTTTTCTCAACGCGGATAAATTTAAAGGGCACATTAAACTAATCATGTTATAAACCCTTATCGCGACATTAACAATATTCTCCATTGATTAATGCCCCTCCATTACATTTTCTCGTTATTATAGCAGTTAGTTTAATTCATGCACACTCATTTTTAATGTATCTATTAGAACCATCTTTTCTCTCAACTTGTTGATGTCTATTTCAATTTTACCATTCAATTTCAATGATATTGTTTCAGAACATTTATAAAATGTCGCGACATTTCAAACTGTTTTATTCTCATCATTATATAATATCAGATATATTTCTAAAGATACAGTGGAGTCATCACGAATAGTTTTTATTTTTATTTTTAGTTTATATTTTCAATTAAATTTGCCAATGTGTCTCTTTTCATGGTTTGTCATATTAACCAGTCTAAACCTGATGAGATCTTCTGACAATTCCAAAATGTTTACATTCCTGGTCGGGTTGCCATTGTTGAACATGATAACTTTCACCAGGTTAGCAAACTCATTACCAGAGGTTTCATCCAGATCAATAAACTATTCCATCAAATATATAAATGTCAATCAATTGTTCGATCGAGGTATCTAAAGAAAAGTTTTCAAAGAAACGAAGCCAGATGAAATACTTGGCTTCAATTGCTATAGTTGATTTTCTACGAAATTGTGTATCGCTGAACTGAAAACGAGCGTCGTTTAATTCGCCGTTCATTGTTTGCGTGATTGACAACACGTGTACAAAGAGAAACCGTGTGTTTTCGCGGATAAACGTCCAACAGTTTTGCATGTTTTGCGCGTTTCACCTGGCGCCAATCCCCTGAATCTAGTTTAGTTCGTTTAAAGGAGATCACACACATGAATGGACTTTGCGGGAAAGCGATTAGCGAATGCAAAACACGTTTCATGTGTTGCACATGTGACACGGCAAAAAATAACAAACAAAAAATATTACAAAAAAGACCCTCTCAAGGGTTACTCCGAGAGCTGGGTGGACACAAATTGTTTCAATAATTTATATTTCGGGGTGAAACGAGAGAGGCCAATAAATACACAGCCATATACCTGACAACTGGTAACTTTCGTTGCATTAAATTGGATGTATCAAAATTCGAACAATCTCGCTTGTTTGAAATCGAAAGAAATAAAAATAAGAAATGAAAATAAAAGTGCGGTCTGCAGAGAGTTTGATTTGTATTCGGAAAATGTTGAGCCTAACGCTTCAAGTGAGTACCAATTAATCTCTTGAAACGTGTTGTTCTAGGTGCGAGAAAATAATGCTGCTAGCATAATCAGTTGTTGTGCAAAAAGTTACTCCAAGTGGGAAACAAAATAGAATACAAAGCAAGCGCGAGGTGGAATATAAAATGGTAAAGAAAGCTCAGGCGGATAAAAGAGGCTGAATGAAAAGTGGATGCGAGTTGATTCTTACGAGCCGAGGAGGAATGCAAAGAAGTGTCAACGAGGTGTCTCGTGGTTGCGAGGAAATTCGAAATTGGCCGGCATGAGCGTGACACGCCGGGCTAAGCAGCCGCACAATCTTGGGAGCGAGAGAAAATGACTGTATCTGACACTGTTACGTCAGCGGGCGAAAAATTTGAGTCCGTAGGCGTTGTAAGAACCCACACAATCTGTTAGAGGGTATGTCAACAGATTCGGTTTAGCTGTCGAAAAAGATGAGGGTTGTCGAATTGTAATAAGAGACCGAGCGAGGGATAAAAGAAAATTGGTGGCGCTGAATAGAGAATTTGCATAATGATTTTGCAGGACACATAATTAGGTGTGCATATTTGGGCACGCGGTTTAATTAGTGGAAACTCGGTCGCGATTCTTGGCAACTTGTTGCAAGGTCTGGATCTATGAATGGGGGGTTGTTAAAAATGGCGGGGAGTTCGGTTGTCGCGGTTTTGCCGTGGCGTTGCAATGACGGCGTGTCGCGGCATTTGTTGCCGTTCCGCATCGGAATGTGAATGACGGGCGCGGGGAATTCAACTTCCTCCGCCACCCACTCAATCAATAGCGCGCGTTTCTACTGAATGGACTTCGCCATTGCCGTACCTTCCTTCCACGCCTACCCGACTCTCGTATTGATTACTACGTCGAAAGGGTGTGCTGCTCCATCGATCCAACCAGCTGTGATATGTTTCATTCATGAGTTTTCGAGTTTTGCCTCTTAATCATTGAATTTGTCTCGCTGCTGCAATCTCGGATGATAATTGTCCGTGGCTGTTTGGTTGACCGTACGGTCCTAACGAGACCTGGCCTCGACCTCAGGCCAAAGCCGCAACTCTTCCGGGGGCCCGGGGGTCACAGCGCAGAAATGCTCGCGACATGCCGTGCAATTATCCCGAAATGGGGACAGGCTCGCCCACCTCTCTCGTCTTTGTGGTCCACACGTTGCGCATTTTACGACATCCAGCCATTCCTATCTCACTTAATTTGTGCAATTTATGTACCACACGCTCAAACCTTTTTTATGTCTCATTGACACCCGGAGAAATAGTGCCAACATATAAATCCACAAATAAGCCTCCAAAGGGAAGGCTCACGCGTCAAAGCTAAAAACCTATTTCCTTTAACGAGACTAATATCATTTGTCGCCCGCGTCACACGTCTTCTCGTTACCTTTCGCACGATCAAAACAAACCTTGCGAAGTTATTATTTCTCTATATATTTCCAGTTTCTCTCTCTCTCTCTTTCTTCGTTAATTATTACATTGGGAAATTAATTTTGTGGATTTCAGCATTTTAATTGAATTACGAATTCGGGTATATTAAATTTTTAATTGATTTTGAAGTGAGAATATTTGCTTTAAGGATTAAGTAAGAAAAATACGTTTCAAGATGTTGTATGAGATACGGGACAGAAGCGGGTAGCTCCAACCCCATTTAAACGGCAGTTACATTATGAACATGTCCGTATCGGTTCTTATCATTCCATATTTGTTTTCATTCAGCAATTCTGGTTCATTCATGAGAGCCAGTGCAGATCTATAGAGACTGATTAGTCTTGCAT
This sequence comes from Trissolcus basalis, assembly GCA_025266255.1. Taxonomy (NCBI): domain Eukaryota; kingdom Metazoa; phylum Arthropoda; class Insecta; order Hymenoptera; family Scelionidae; genus Trissolcus; species Trissolcus basalis. The sequence goes on from JAAMPD010000064.1 coordinate 78,537, forward strand.
GTGTGTGGCGTCCCGAGATTTTGCGGTCGTAAAAATGCATTATAACGGCACACCGATAAAGTAGAACTAAATTCCACTTGTTATATGGCGTTTCAGAATCACGGAAGAGTTAACAAATGACACCATTGGCTTGCTTTTGCCAAAACGATCTTATCGCGAATCACGACGTGGCCTCATTTTTGTGTATAATTTTGATTCGCAGCTACGACTTTCAGTCTGGTATTTAAAATCAGTTGAATCGTTGCACCCAAACATAATGACTTCTCAAGTGGAAAATCAGATCTCGCGGATTTGAAAAGTCAAATCCAAAATGATTATCTTCAATAACACATTCAAGCCGAATTGAAAAACTCAATTTGATGCACATTTACAGTTGTGACATTTAAAATATATGACCACTCGAGAAACTAATTCAACATTATACATTGCAGCTATATTAATTTCAAACATTTTTAATTAAAAAAGTTGTTATAAATTAAAATCCCGTTGCTTTAATAATAACTATTTCATCAACTAATGATTTGTAGTTCATTAGCAGAAATTCGTTTATAAATAGAAAAAAATTATAAGCTGAAGATACTTCCTCAAATTTTAACTCAAACAATTATTTGTTCTACTCAAGCTGTACTTTCATTAGTGCCATTCATGTAAGACCTTCTTTCCCATTGAGAAAAAATTAATCGCACAGAATTTTTTGAAAATTCGAACATTTTTCTCATTGAATATATATAGGGCTCTTGAGCAAAGTGCTATTCATCATGGAATGTAATTTGCGCTTCGATTTTTACATTTGACATTTCACGTCTGAAAAGTGGACATTTCCTTTTATTTTTAAACATGGCATGTACGCGCGGTTGAATCAACACTCGCGCGCGGTCACTGAAAATCACGAACTTTTCATTCAAACTTTCAAGTGTCGTTAATAGGATTGAACTTCAGAGCTCAAGAATAAAATTGAAAACTAATAATTGATCGAAATTTGCAAAATTTCATGAATGTCTGAATAAAACCAGCGATTCGAGATGGATCGTGAGTGGTAGCTTTTTACGTTGAATACTTTTTTATGATCCGGCCGAAAAAAGAGTAGAAAAAAATCGAAACTCATTTTTACGGAGGATAATATAGGATTATAGAAATGAGGTGGTTGTTCCAGATTTGGCAAAGTCCCAAGCGTTGGCGTATTGTGACATTTCAATGAAAGTGTACTTACATAAATATATACGGACATGAAATAAAAACTGTTAGCAAATTAAGAAACGGAGTTGAAAAAAACAAAAAATCAAAGGCAAAATTTTGTGTTGATGCGAGCTTCGCCAACGCAATGAAAAAGAGGTCAGATCGTGTGAATTATTTATCCAGGCCGATTTGTCAGTTACGAGTCGATGTGGAATTGACAGAATTTGAGCATGATCTTTCGAGTGAAATTCAAACAAATCGATTAAAGTTGGTTGGAAAAATTAAATTGACGTGCTTTTAATAAGTGTTCTGATCCGTCTTTATTCAATTATGAACGGTGATAGTCAAGATGCTTTAAACCAGACAGGTGGTCTTTCAATTTCGCGAGACTTTTGCTATTGGCTGTTGAGGTAGACAAAGTGCGCCGGAGATAGCCTGACGTTTTGTTTACACACGGTAGAGCGAGAAGGACAGGTTCCCACGGGGGTTCAGGACTCGTCCCGCGTTTCCATCCCCCTCGTTCAAACTCGGCCGATTGAGGCCACCACTCCGGTTAAAACATCTTTAGCATCGGCTAACAATAACTGGTAGTGCGCACGCGCGCCACCCAATTGCAGTCGAACGTAGGACAATACTTAGGTGGAGAAAATTTGGCCAAAAAAGTTCAACCGGATGTGCCGGGCAGAATAAATAATGAACAATTCTCACTAGCTCGGCGTTTCGCATTAATAATTGAAACTTTTCTTTTCTCTATTCAGCGAGGAAATGGTTTATTACGAGTTTCATCAGACAGATCGGAAACGTTATTAGTTGAATCGCAAATCGAGTTTAACGTGTCAGTTTTGTTTTAATTAAATATATCATTCACACGTTAATTGTCGTGGTATAAAAAAAAGATCCTATTGAAATTGCATTAAGGATTGAGTTTTTGTACATTTTTTAACTTAATAAAGACGAATAATTAGATTAATTGACTCGAGCTTTCTTCTCCGGTGGCGGTTTCATGTCTTTTTTCTCAGTCTTCACTTCTTGCTTAACTTCTGCTTCTGCAAAAAGAGGTTTTCATTTAAGAATTACGAGTTGATAAGACGTTGTGTAATAGCGAGCAAATGAAATAAAATACTTACGTGGTTCCGGTTGAACAGGTTGTATCGGTTTGGGAACGGGAATTGGAAACTTTCGTGTGAGTTCTGCTAACAACATATCAACCCTCTGCCGTTGAAATAATGAACTGCACTCTTCCCTCACAGGAGCTTCTTTTTTTGTTTCCTTTAACGATTTGCCATTTTTGAAGTCCCACGAATAACCCTTGCTCGGGTGGTAACGCGACGAAGTACTCAACTCCTCGAAAGCAGATTGCAAATGATGAGACGCAGAGAGCTGAAAATGAAAATGAGCGCAAATTATAGAACCTCTGTGCCGGAGCTTCGAGTCGATAATTAGATGACGCATCGCAGTTTACGACTTGGAACATTGCGGAAGCTTCAACTTACCAATCTCGAGTTTATAACGGAAGCTAAATCGGGAGCCTGGTAAACAATTCCGGCGCAAATGTAGTAATCAGCCATGGGTATGACTGCTGTAGGTGAGCTCCGGTGTTGTTTTCGAATAACATATAGAATTGGTTCTTGCACGTGAAGAAGAATGTATTCTGTTCCAGTCATATTCCTATAAAGTTTCCGAGAGTTCAGCTTTTGAGCTTGCTTATCCAATATATCCTATTTTTACTGCTGATCAAACATTCGATCACAAACTTTATTCAAACCTTTCGTTATTGTTTTATATACAGATTAGTACACTTATATGACATACGTTTGTGTGCGCGTATATATACATATATTGTTTTTCATAAAAAGTCATATTAAAATTTATTAAAGTAATAAAATAAAATTTACGATGTGAAAAATTCACTCCCTGGATACGTGTAAAATTTTCAATTTCATGATACCGTTTTTACTACTTGATTTTATTGCTTTTTTCATTCTTAGTTAAGGAGGTGAACATAATCTCAGCTTTATTTGTCGGATTATTGCACTGCTGTTTTAGATTATTAAATTTTTTTTTTATTTCTCCAAACAATTTGACTCAATTAATAATAATGATGAACGGCAATAAAATGCATTAATTCAGTTTAGTGTCGATATAAGTTGACTATCTGCTGTTTTTCAAACTAATGAAAGCATCGATGGAAAACTTAATGCAGTCTCCAAGGTATAACCATCACTTTCTCATGTTCGTCGTAAAGTAACGATGACAGTTAATTAAGTGGAAATGCGTGACTAGCTTGTTTACGAAGCACATCGCAAACTAAATAAGTCAGTGAAAAATAAAAATAAAAAGTGATCAAATACATTGTTCGCTCGAGAGTAGATTAAAAAAGAATGACAAAGAATGTTTCATTTTTCAGTTATTTGTATATCCTGTTCTAATAAAAAATCTCTTAAGCTCATAAATAAGTTTCATTATAAACAAATGAGGTATTCGTATTATTAGCAAATCAAATGTAATTGAATCATCATTTATGAACATGAGCAACAATTTGGCTTATCGCTGATTAATTAACTAATATCATGCTTACGTTAATTGCTCCGGATTTAGCCTTTGCATTTTAACAATTTCATTGTTACAAGTTCTATCAAAAAACGGATTACTTCTTTCGGAGAAATAATCCATTACATTTGAGGCATTCAAGACTGGAATCCACGCGCTATCGTGCCACGACAATCCTAGCGGATTTTCTGAAATGAAAATAAAATCCAATTGTTCATAAAATATTGATACCATCACCCAACAGACAATTATTTCAACTCCAAAAAAAAAATCATTTTTCTTCCATTTTTTATTATTTTTATTTGTTATTATTATTATGTCATAAATTTTTTTATTATAAGAGCTATCAGAAACACTGAAATTGATATTTTTTATAACGAAATATCAAACAATTGGCATTGAACGGTTACAAAATTTGAAAAAAAAAATTTTAGAAATGAAATTTTTTGTGTTTTTTCAGGGCTTTGATCATTGAGGAAGAATAAACACAGATAATATGTTTGAGAAAATGGGATATTTGATATTTCAAAAATGTATACCTTTCACAAAGTAGTAACAGAAAAAGATGACAAACATTTGGTACATGGCAGAGCATGAGATCAAAAAATTTGCATGAAAAGCAATTGATAATACAGAAGCGAAATATCATGCATTCTTCTCTGATGGAATAACATTAATGGATGAAGCATATTGTGTTTATACATTTCTGTCACAAAGCAGATAATATAATGATTCTTTGAAAAAAGTTGAAATTCGCGAAAATAAGATCAAATTGAAACCAAAATGTGAGTATATAATAATAAATACGTGGAAATGAAATTGAATTATTTATATTATTATGATGATTTGTGAACAAATATGAATTAGATGAGTTTTTTTGACTGAATTTGATGGCTTCGGTGATAAGTAGAGGCTGACCTTTGAAGAGATGAATTTATTAGGGTGATGTAGTGGCTAATGTAATAATCGTTATTAAATCGAAAAGTGGATTTGGTGTGAAAGTGACCGATTCTTGTACGTAAAAGGGCACAAAATTTTACTTTTATCATTTAAGCGAATTTAGGATATAGAACTATAATCATAATCAGGTGCAATTAATTATGGCGAAAATGCACGTTGCGCAGAATGTTATAATGTAAACACTATAGATCAAAATGATCTACATAAGTTTTTGTTACTTTCGTTTAGAATTGAACGCGGAGTAATTTATCATAGCAGGGCATAAATAATGTAATATTTTTTGTTATGCGGTCTTAGATAGATACAGACTCGTCTATTCAAGTGTGTTTCAAGATCGTTTCATTATGTTGCAAAATATATAGACAAGCTTAACAATGATAACGTAATTTCATCGCATAGCCTTACTAGGCTAGAATACAATCAAATTATTGTTAAAGATCCTCTTTTGTGCACACTTTAATTATTTCATGCATTTTAGTTTCCAACTTTTTCTCGTATACATGATTTTAAGCATCCTTCAAATTTGACACCTCAACAATCAAAAGCAGTGAAAATTCAATCAACAATTGGCATTATATTTATCAGTCTCATCAATTAACAAACAAATTGAGTTTCGCTATAAATTTTAAATAATATATTCAATCACGATAAGTGATCAATATTTTCAATTCAATATTATGTGTGGGTATAAATTGTATCAATGAATTAAATTAACACTGTATTAGATATAATTACTTGGGCAACATATAATTAAATTGGTTGAGGTTAGAAATAAACACCGATGGTTATCAACTCACCTGTAACCGGCGGTCGTCCAGGAATCATTTTTGTTTTATTAGTCCAATTGGATGGGACTGCTTACACAACAATTGGTATTATTTTTTTTAATCTAACAAACAAACTTAGAAAAATGGTTTGTTGATAAACACCAACACACCAGCGTTCGTGCTTTGAATGTACTATATACATGTGATGAAATGTCAGTTCAGTCAGTATTGTCAGTTTGATCGAATACGCATGACGTGTCCTATATAGCGGGAAATTCAAAAAATAACAAAAAAATGACAGTAAACTTATTTAAAAAATCTTATCATTCAAATCCAATATTTACAACACAAAATTGTTTAAAAAAATGTTTTGGTTTATTTTTAAACAATCACTTTTACAAATATTGTATTAAACTTGAATATACTTGTCCAATCAACTTTGAACGAATGTTGTAAGTAAAGTGAAGAATCTAATCTGACGAATTGTTTGAAACCATTTTCGGAGCACGACTTTTCAGAAATTTCATTTTTCTGCATGAGTTGCACTTTTGTCGTTTCATTTTCACATTTTTAGATCGCTTTGGATGTTTTGTAGTGTTGAACGTGGTAAGTGGTAGGGGGTATACATTTTATATTCTATCCGCACACATACTTAAACCTATCAAGTGAGAGTGACTGCATACAAATCATAATTAATCAAAACCTATATTGACAAGTTTGAGGAGACGAGTCAAAAAAAGTTGCTGCTCAAGCACACAAATTACCTTCTTCAATACGGTGGAGTGTTTTTACTAATAAAGATGATCAAGAAAATTGTTATTTTTGGAGCGACGGGAATGACCGGCTTGTGTTCTTTAAAACATGCCGTCTCTAAAGGTACAGAGTTATGTATTTTTGTATATCACGACATTACAAAATCAATTAGCGGTTAATTATTTTTGTACATATATTAAACATTTTGTTTTCATCTTCACATTCATTTTTACAATTCACCATTTATACACGTTTGGATTTAAAATATTCGGCATAAATAGGATTTTCAGGTTATGATTCTGTATATTTACAAAAATATAAACGAATCCTATCCTACTTTATATATAAAAAAACAGTGTTGAGTATTTTTGTATCTTAAAATGTATAATATTTTGCTGAATAATATGATGATAATGATGAATAATATTTGGATTTAATGTTTGATTTAAATTGGTTATATTTTGATTGTTTGTTTTTTTTTTTTTTTTAGAATACGATGTTGCTGCTTTTGTAAGAAATGAAAATTTAGTCCCAGAAGAATACAAAGACAAAATCAAAATAATTAAAGGAAATGTGACGTCATACGATGATGTGTTAAAAGCCATTACAGGAAGGGATGGAGTAGTAGTTGTTCTTGGTACAAGAAATGCACTAGGTAAATATTTGTTTACAACTTCGATTCAAAAACCCCGAATTGAATCCTATAATTGGACAAACTCTTTTTTAATTTATTTGTTTTGTAGAACCAACAACTGATCTTTCCGAGGGAATGATAAATATCGTCAAAGCAATGGAAGAAACAAATGTTAAGTTGGTTTCTTTGTGTTTATCTAGTAAGTATTGAATATTAATCTTAATTTCACTTTGTTATAACTTGTATTCATGTTTTTTATCCACTTTATCTGTTTTAGCGTTTTTATTTTTTGAGAATGTACCAAAGGTTTTCATTCATATCAATGAAGAGCACAAAAGAATGTTGGCAGCTGTTGAAACCAGTAAATTAAATTGGGTTGCAGTTTGCCCACCTCGAATAGAAGGTTATTTGTTTTCTCATTTATTTTTAATATATTATTTTTCGTAGTTCATATTAAAAAAATACATTTAACATGACTGTAAATTTTCAGATTATCCAGGTGGAAAGTATAAAACACAACCAGAAAGACCTGCTACAGGCAGCAAAATATCCAAGTACGATTTGGGTGAATTTTTAGTTGAATGTCTCCAGAATCCTGATAACTATTGTAAAAAAATATGCATCTTTAACGATGCTGAATAATTTACAAACACTATATAAAAGAAGAAACAAATTAATATGAGTGCTGAACTAGAAGAAGTTGTTTTAAAAATTAATCCGCATTACGAATGTGAGATATCTTTTATATTTTTAGAGGAATAAATTTGTTAAAGGAGAACATTGTATTATTATCACTGTCTTTATTATTTATTACACGGCGACGTTTTTATTAACAAAAAATATATCAGATTGATAATTTTTGGAACTATTATTGAAACATAACTGTCAATAATTGCATTATATACAAAGAGAAGAATTGAATAAATTATATGTTTGGATGTTGATTCCGTCACAATTTTCTTGAATAGAAAATGAAATTCGATTCAGTTGTTTAAACTTTTAAGTTTTTCTAGAATTTCCGAAGTGAACAGTTTTCCAATTTTCTTTACTCTTTTCATCATAAATGTACGATCACCGAAAAGCACGAAAGGCGTTTTCGTTTTAACAGGCATAGGCGGTGGAGGAGGTGCTGTTGGACAGATGAAATTTTCCTCGTTTTTACCATTTGTATCTGTAGATTTTGGAATTGGGTCAGGTGCGAATTCGGTACTATACAAATCGATCGGCTCACAAACATTATAACCATTTTTCAAATAAAATGCCTCCTGGCCCTTTGTCATTAAATAAACAGTTTGGATATCACGAGTGCAGACATATTTTTCTACTTCTTTCAATAACACAGATCCGAGCCCTTGACATCGAAAGTCCTGATTTATGATAACTGAAAAGAACATAATTTCTCCCATTGTATTACAATATTTAAACAACAAATAAAGGAATAGGGATGTCTTCATTTCGTTTGGTTTAGATTAATGAAAAAATTAGCATACCTGATTCTATGAGACAGGCCTCATTAATACTGGGTATCAAAGATATCTTACAGTGTCCTATTACGATGTCGTTATTCTGTAACACTAGACATGTAGGAAAGGTGTCGCACGATTTTTGTAAACTCGACAATCTGAAAGTGGTTAAAAATTTTAATTCAAATATTCAATTTGAACTGAACAGATTCAATGAATGCAAAAAAGCATATACAATTTTAGATTGAACAAACCAAATAAACATACATACCGTGATGATTCGCTGCGATACCATTCCGAGTTAAGTAAATCGCAGCATTGTTGCAACAAGTCTGGTCTATGGTGTAGAGGAACGACTACATAAGGAGAACTCCTCATTGTTTTTCTACAAATAAAATTGAAATAAACAATTCCAATGGAAATCATCTTGTTTTTTTTTACAAATTCATTGAAAACGTATCGTAAATAAGTGACTTACAAGATTAGCCATTTTTCAAAATACGACAGATGATCTACTAAGTGATAAACCATTTGCGTTGAACACACTTTTTAAATACTATAAAATTACTTAATATAATCACTTAATATAAAAAAATGTAAGTTTTTAAGCCTGATTACATTTATACGATATGAATAAAATTTTAACGCAGTGGCATGCTGCACCGAGACCGTCGTCCAGGGCCATAACTGATTTTCATTACGCAAACAAAATTATTATCTTAACATCAAGCATATACTAAAGTCTTCATTTTGAAGATGGTATAGTAATGTGAAGCTGAATATCTTGGCATTGACTTGAACGAACTAGAATAGATCAAAGGTAAATTTGATAGCAGTGACAGTTGTGGTGTTACAATGGTGCAAGTAAAGTGCATCTAATCATTAGTTATTTCAATTTTCATCACTTTTAGATTCATATTTCAGTAAGTTCTAATATTGATCAGTTGACTTAACATATTTGTATTCAAACTTCATTTGGAGTGTGAATAAACCTAATAAATTATCGATACAATAATTTCATTCTCTGCAGTACCTAATTTTGCATTAATATTAATTGAAATTTTAACTTAAAATAAAAATGGTTAATGCAATATTACATACAGTACCAAATTGTACTATTTGTATAAGTTTTTCTAAACATTTTATGCTTTTTGAATTATATAAAAACCTTTTATTCAATATTTATCGTTAAATATATTTATTTTTTATTATACAAAATTATAAACTTATATTTTGTTCCAAATATTAAAAAAAAATTAAGGTTAAAAGAATGTTTTCATTCGTACATGATATGTTGATTAAAGTTTAAAAATTTGCAGCTATAAAAAACAGCAAAATTGGATAATTATTAAATTTTTTCATCAGAACAAAAGTAAACATTAGGGACAATGATCTTGATCTCCGCGAGTGTTTTTGCGAAGGTTATTTCTGTGTTGCTATTTTTACACAGCGGACAGGAAAAGAATGAAATAAAAATAAGACTACACGGAAAGTATAAAATTACCCGTTGTCTTGACTATATCAGCATGTCAAGGTCAATTAGATGCAATTAAGAAAACCCTGTTAATTGTTAAGTTAATAATATCGGAAATAATAATTACAAAATAGGTTATATTGTGAACTTTACCTGTGTTTATTTGACAGAAGAAACGTCAAGATCACAAAATTCGTTCGTTTTCTTAATTATTAACTTCCGTCGTAAATATTTGCCTTATTAATTACAATCAAATTGCTGTAAACTTGACGCCCTTCTTGATTGAATATTAGAGATTGCTCTGGAGTTATCCGCATTCTGGGAAAAGTAGCTCAACTCTATTTTCAAAAATCATCCGATGCTTATAAATATCACGTATACATGTAACTTTCTAACACAACAATATCTTCGTATGTCGTGAAACATGCAAAATCTGTCAAACTCATCGACTATCTCTTTCTATCTTATGTCAAAGAAAAAGATCACTTTAAAAGTTTATTTAACATCATCTCCAATAGGTTTCATATTTTTTTGGCATTTTATACGTTAAAAGATATGAAAAAATTAATTTCAACAAAAATGAGACAAAATTAAATTTTTATTATCGAGTGTTGTTCATAAAGTGAGGTTATGTTTATGCACGTGTGGAGCAACCAACACGTGCATAGTTGAATGAAATTTATCTTCCGTTGAGTGATTTTGTTTATTTCAATTTTTGGTAGTTCAAAATGCTTTATATCATTGGACTTGGTTTGGGTGACGCCAAAGATATTACTGTCAAAGGTTTAGAAATTATTAAACAATGCGACAAAGTGATTCTGGAGGCTTACACGTCAATTTTAACAGTTGGAAAAACAGACTTGGTATGCAATTTGTTATGCATTTTTTAAAACGAATAAAAAATTTGTTTCTCAGAGTTGATTATTAATTTTCATATAATAATGTAATTTCAATATTTATTCAGTGGATTGAAATAGAGAATCCTTCCAAAAGATTATTGCAAAGTTATATACATGTTCTGAAACTTTGCACAATTGCAAACTTAAGTTTCATACTATAGCTTCTAGGAAAATGACAGTCGTAGAATTAATATTGATATTGTTATTTCTATCATAATTAATTAATGTTTATTGTTCAAATGAATCATAACATAAAACAAGAAAAACTATACACAATTGAATATGTTTTAAAATGATAGTTGCTCTTTGTTATTGTTTCAGGAACAATTTTATGGTTGTACTTTAGAAGTAGCAGATCGTGAGTTTGTTGAGAGTAACTCGGACATGATATTGGAAAACGCGGAGAAAAAAGATGTGGCATTTCTCGTGGTCGGGGATCCGCTTGGAGCAACTACCCACTCAGATTTAATCCTTCGTGCACGTTCAAGAAACATCAGAGTACAAGTGATTCACAATGCCTCGATTTTAACCGCCGTTGGCACTTGTGGATTACAGTTGTATTCTTTTGGTGAAGTGGTCTCGATTCCATTATGGACAGATAACTGGCAACCGGACAGTTTTTATGATAAAATTGCGGCAAACCGAGAGCGCGGATTGCATACACTCTGCCTCCTTGATATCAAAGTGAAAGAACCAACTCTTGAGAGTATTGCAAAAAAGAAGAGAGAATATATGCCACCAAAATTCATGTCTGTCGCTGAAGCTGCATCTCAGTTATTGGCAATTATTGACAATCGACAAAAAGAATGTGCAAAAACCCTTGGTATTAATTCATTTCTATTTTCGTTCATTAGATGATATTTTTATTTGTTTATGGATAAATCATTAAACTTATTTGTTTCTCAATTTTAACAACAGCATATACACCACAAACTTTGGCAATTGGATTGGCTAGAATTGGTTCGAGTAATCAAAGCATCGTCGCCTGTACTCTGGAACAAATGAAGGATTTCGATTTGGGTCCACCTTTGCACTGCCTGGTTATTCCGAGCGAAACTCTTCACCCCCTTGAATCGGAATATTTGTTAGAGTACGCTCTAGACAAAAGTCAGTTTCAAGAGTTATTTTGTAAAGACCAAGACTAGTGAGTTTTGTGAAATTAAACTTTATTTAGAGTTTACACTACTATTGTGATCTTGTTGATATGGTCAAATTCATTGTATTGCTTAAACCCGATGTCAAAACTTTGTCATATGACATAAACTAATGTCATAGTATTGAATCTACATCCAATATTTTATACGTTTTATTTTATAAGTGTGTACATACTGTTTTATAACAATAAATTTTCACGAATTGAATTTATTTGTTGGTTGAACTCGTTCGAATATTTCTATTAATTAATTTTAATACTTTAGAACTGTTTTATTTAATATAAAGTAGAAGATTTATTCGAGATTAAAAAAGCTTAATTAATTAAATTCATCACAAATTTAATACAGTGAAAAAATATTACAAACAATTACAAAAATAGAACTAATTCAGAATTATCACAATTTCTCTTATGTTTTAAATTCCAATTTCAACGAAAGTTTATTTACAAATAATGCTATTAAACAAAAAAGAAACTTATTTATAAAATAAAATGAAAAACTACTCTTTCGATTTGGATAAATCATCATCATTATTAATTTCCTCGATAATAACACCAGCATTTTCTGGTTCGGTAAATCCTACTTCTTTTTCTACTTCTCTACCATCTCTACTTTTCATAGCCATAAAATTAATGACCGGTTCCTCCCCAGAGAACACGACAAAATTCATAAAATTTTGTGCTTCAGTTTCCACAGGTTGCTTGACAGTTTGATGTCTGTAGGTACTTTTCAAGCTGTCTGCATAAATCATCATCCCTGGAAATCTACTACTCCGAGGTGTGTCACCGCTTCTAGCTTCACTTGTATTTCCCTCACTCATACTTCTTGCAAATCCTGAAGGATATAAAAAACTTGGAGAAACAGGTCGATTCTGATTCCATTCTCGTCGCGTTCTTCTGTGATCGACTGGATTTCCTTCACTTCGTATAGTTCGTTTCAATTTTGGCAGCGAATCAAGTACAGCTAAAGGGATGCAATCATGAAATTCTCCTGTATGCTGAAGTTTAAATGATGATGTTGAAGGCACATTATCGGTTGAGGCACTTGATACTTGTTTTTCTTTCATTGATTTGTATCTTCTGTATAGTTTTTGGATCTTAATTGCTGCTATAACCATTTCGTCGATAGTTACTGATTTAGTTTTCTGTTCTGATACGTGTTCTTTCGATTCAATGTTAATTAATTGTTGAGATGATATTTTGTCAATACTCTTAGATGACTCTGAAGTAATTATTTCTGTTTGATTTTCTTTTTGAATATTTATTTTTGATTCAGTTTCTTTTCCTTTGGAAATTAGCGTTTCTCTGTTTGCTGATTTCAGGCTAGCTGATTTCGCTCCCTCGCTACTTTTTTCACTTGAATCAAGCAGGCCAGAATCAATTTTACCTACAGCTTTGCTGGATAATGTTTCTTCATGTTTTTCTTCGTTTCTTTTCGTTGACAAGTTTGTGCTATCTTCAGTTACCGTAAGTTTACTACTTTTTCTAGTTTTGTACTTTTTGTAATACCTTTGAATTGTCAATGCTGCATGCACCATTTTGTTCATTGAAGAAAAAGACTGTTCTCTTTTCTTCAATCATTTTTTCTTTTGTCATTTTCTTTGCAGATTCAACTTTTCTTCGTGCTTTGTAAACGATGAAACTGCACTCGTAGATTTAACGTCTTCTTCTTGTGTAGTAGACTTTAAAAATGAAATTTCACTAGCGGATTGAATTTCTTCTTTTCTTGCAGATTTTACAAGTGAAACTTCACTTGCAGATTTGATTTTTTCCTCTTGTTCCATAGATCTGCCAGATAAAGCTTTATTTGCAGATTTCATTTCTTCCTCTTGTCCATTAGATTTTTCAGACAAAACTTTATCGGCAGATTTGATTTCTTCTTCTTGTTTAATAGATTTTTCAGACAAAACTTTGTTGGCAGATTTGATTTCATCTTCTTGTTTAATAGATTTGTCTGATGAAACTTCAGTTACAGATACAAGTTTGTCTCTCTGCTTAACACTTTCAGAATGAATTCGAGATTTGTAGTTGCGATAGCATTGTTGTATTTTGACAACTGCATCAGCAACTTCGTCTATGAGTAACATTTTCGCAGTGATACCTTTCGTATCATCATCAACAGATTTGTTCACATCTGAACGTGATTCTTTTTCATGGCGATTTTCAGTAGACATTAGTAGCTCAGTTGTTGATTTTTCTTTCTCTGCTGATTTTTTAGAAGCGTCCTGTTGTTTCTCTTTTTGAACTTGCTTTTTAATTTGTATCGTTTAAAAGCTTTTTGAATTATTATCACAGCTTTCATTAACTTTTCATTGTAAGACAAAGCTGATGTGGTAGATTTGGGTGAATCCGTCTAAAATGAGAAAAATAAATGATTATGAAAACTGTTTAATAAGTGTAACGACATGTATGACAATATTAACTTACGATATTGGTGTCTAGTTGCAAACTAATTTCATCCCGAGTCGTAGGTTGTTGATCCCCAGTTACACTTTCATGTGTCGAGCCTGAAAAAGTATATTTTGTTATTATACAAAATATCTACACTAACAATATAAATTTGTCTGATTATATTTGTGTACCTTGTAACTCATTGTTAGATGTCAAAGTACGTTCTGATTGTAAAACTGAATTTTCAATCTCATCGACACTGCCAGCCTCAGCACTTTTTTGTTGGCTTGTTTTTGATGTCGATTCTGTAGCATCCTCGATGACTTTAAGATTGAGTTCAGGAACAAAAGGCATCACCGCATCTGAAGAAAAAGAATATTTTAGAAAAAAGTAAAAAATATACAACACATGTATAAGTCATTAAACTACATACCATCAGTGTTATCATTGATGCTCGTTTCCTCCGTACTCTCATTCAAAGTACAATGAAGGAGAAATTCCTGCAATGACATATCCGACTCCTTATCATCTTTGATTTGATGACTCTCATCAACTTGTTGGCTTTCCAAAATCCTATCCAAAACAATTGTGCTGTCCTCGTTCGCACTAATATCATTTTCTTCCTCCTCCTCTTCCTCTTCTTTGATTCTGTGCAAATCTTGACGAAGCAGAGAAATATCATGGACATTTTTTAGTGCCTTAAAATCAGAGTTTAGCATAGGCTCATAGACCATTTCTTCATAATCAATCTGTTCTCCAAAAACTGACGTTAATACTTCATTATCTATCTCCTCTACGTTTATTTCAACATCAGTTGAACTGCGTTCAGGTGAGTCTGGAAAAATGACAGTGGTGACCGTGTCTGGAATTTCACAGGGCGAGCCTTCTGTCAAGATGTACGCAAACACACTGTCATCAATCTGTTCAATTTTCATCGACTTGTCATTTGAGTGTTGTTTGTCTTCCCTAAAAGAGCGAGTGGTCTGCTTTTCACTTTCACTTTTACTTGACGATTTGCCACTTGCCATTTTTTCTCGATTCAATTTTTCCTCTCCAGTATTGATTTCAGTTTCCTTCTTTTTCTCCTTTTTCTCTTCAGTTTTGGTTTCAGTTGTTTCATTTGATTCTTTCATTATTACGTTGTCTTCCGATTCCGATTTTTGTAGAATCAACTGTTCGGCTTTGACGAGTTCCTCCAACTTACTCCTAAGCAAATCGTTGTTTATGCTTTTGTTGCAATCGTGACTAGGGCACTTGTGAATCGGCCGATCTTCTTCGACCGATTGTATTTTCATCTTTTCCTTCAGTTGATCTTTTTCTTTACTTACATTTTGACTGTCAAATTTGAATCCACTTGAATCCGCACTTTTCGTCTTTGTCATTTTTCTCTGATCAAACACCTCTTTATTTTGGTCTTTGCTTAAAACCGATCTTGCCGACTCACTCCTTTTCTTCGAAAAGGCATCTTTGCTTTCCACTTTTTTAGATCTACTTTTTAAACTCGACGATGAGTGCTCAGAACTTTCAGATTCATTTTTATTTTTACATTCACTTGTTGTTGATTTTGTTTCTTCAATTTTGTTTTCAGATCTCGTCATTTTCAATGAACATCTTTTTGGAACTTGATTTTGAGTTTTGTTCGTAGAATCATCTCTGGCATCTACTTTTGTTGTTTCAATGTTTATATCCTTGGCCAAGGATCCATCTTTGGATGCATCGCTCGACGATGATTTCATTTCGATTTTTTCACAGATATTGACAGACTGTTGACACTCAATGTTATAAGTTTGAACACTGTCAATTTTGTTCTCTGAGATGTCAAGAACTTTGTTATCAATGTCTCTGATAATTGTAAAATGTTCGTCCTGAGGTTCAAGTTTTGCAGTATTGGAGGGTGACAACTTTGGCAACGTCAAGCCATTGGCAGATTGTTTGGGGCTTTTATTCGGCTTTTGAGAAATAATTGGTAAAGTCAATGCATCATCTGCTCCGTTTAAGGACGTTCTTTTTAGAAAATCAGTTTTAGTCGCAGAAAACGGCCTGACGGTTGGTAATGAAATTTGTCTCAATTTAGATGCACTGCTCGTTTCGATTAATTTTGATTCCGAAAAATCGTTGGACTGACTCATTCGTCGCAAATCCCTCGCTGAGATGGAACGTCTCATGGTCTGATTCAGATTTGACGAAATTTTTTCTAACAAATTTTGAGTTTCTTTCAGCTTGCTTTCAAAAGCATCCGAATGTTTTTTCAAACCTTCCGGCTTGGACAGACATGAGGCACTTTTGGACAATTTATTTGACATACCAGAACTGAAACTCGAGGGTTCATCAAAAGCACTTGGTTCAGCTTTCGGCGACTTATCATTGAAAGGTTTTGATTCTTGTACCTTCTCTTTCATCACCGACTTGGTTTCGTGAATTTCATAAACTTTGTGAATGTAAGAGGATGACTCCTCGATGCTCATTTTGCGAGTTTCGCTTGAATAATTGATCTCTTGGATGTTCGAAATTTTAGTCGAACATTCAAACGATTCAATCTTGTCATTTTTTATTTTTTTCTTGTGGTCGAAATGCGTTTCTTCGCTTGTCACCTTTTTCTTCTGATTACTTGGCTTTTTGCTTTTATCACTTTTGTGTTTTCTCTCGTCACAACTGTCATCACTCGGGCGTTTTGTCGATTCACTCCTTTGTTCTCTTTTCTCAGGTTTTTTGTGCAACTTTGACTTCTGTGACTGATCCGTTTTTCCAGAATTTGCGATGCTTTTGGCATTCGCTAAATCGTATATCTCGTCTAAACTTATCTTTTTACCAGTGTCTCCAAAAATGCTTCGGTGACGTTTTAACACTTTTGCTGTTTCATTCAGGGACCAACCGCTAGACTGCAACGCTGCCTCGTCAAAAGACTGCTGCTTCTTTTTACAGTCGCACAATTTTTCACTGCTTTTTTTGTCAACTTGGTTTATTATTTTCTGTCTATTCGATTCTTGTGAATTGCTTCCATTTGTTTCATCGTACTGTTTTCTCAACTCAAGAAGTTTCTCAAAATGATTTGCTGCAAAATCGTAGATATCCTCTGGACGCTGACGAAGTATCTCTTTTGTCAGACCTTCTATTGCTGCTGTCAGTCCTTGAGGAATTCTCGGACCAATGTACAAATCTTCTCGGATATTTTTCACTCCACTCATTTTGATAGCCATTCTGAAATCAATCATTTATTAAAAATACTCATTTGATTGTTTTTAAAAATTTTTGTTGTTATAAATAATTAAATAATGAACCTGCATTGATAAGTGACAGTTTACTAAAAAAAAAAAAAAAAAAAATTAATTAAAAGTAAAAAAATAATTTGTTGACTATTATATTATTAATCTATAATTATTATAAATAAAATATAATTATTAATCAATTAAATGATTTCTTTTAAATACTTACTGAAACGAAGAAATAATCGTTGATTCGTATCACTTGTATTGTCAGCGAATTTGATTTAATATTAATATTCAAACTATAAACTCTAATAACAATGTTTATTACACCTTAGAATAGTTTAATACGTTGATAAATAATCTCGAGATCTCATTATTTTATATTGAAATTATCCAGAGAAGCGCAGAGTCGAAGGGGTTGACGCATAACTAAGTTTCATCTACTATTATATACTCATGTATTTTCTTGTACCAAGTATAGAGTCGATCGATAGCTTCTTATTGATTAGCTCAAGTTTCTTTTCGCATAACTACACGAACAAACAAAATATATGTAAAATTTCTATTTTTAATCTAAAACTGATCTTTCATTTGTATTAATTATTAATTAATTAATTATCTTCATTAATAATGTAAGTACAGAAAAGAATGATAATTCAAATCAGAGATAAACATGTTCAGTTGAAAATTAATTTATTTATATGCATTCGTACAAAAGTATTACAAATCATCGGATAAAAAAATTATACAAGTTAGAAAAATACAAAAGATTCAATCGGCGAGAGTTACTTCAATTCAAGCACTTGATTTTTCAGCTTCTTTTGGCTCTTCCTCGACTTTAGTGTTTTCTGGTTTGACAGATTCAGTCATTCTCTTCTTGATCAACGCGGCTTTGGGGGTCAGGTCTTTTGAGTTGACCAAATGAGGCGCGAGTTCGGCTGCTTCCGAAAGGCTGCCAACGGACTGTTCACTTCGTTTGTTCAAAGTTTTGGAGTCGGCAACAACAGCAATTGGATGCTGGATGACTTCTTGAGTTTCTCTCTTGATGTTTTGGTTGTTGGCGTATGCGTAAGTCTGTGGGTAACTCATGAAGCTCGAGCTGACTTGCGGCTGGTATCCATAAAACTGGTTTGGAGTCCTCTGAGCGTAGACAGCTTGCTGTTGTTGCTGTTGTTGCATGTGCTGTTGTGGAGTTGCTTCAGCGAGTCTCTCCACTCTGGGTTTTGCTTCCTGAAATTCCAAATTGGATTCCAAATTATTTTTTGAATTGATATTTTTTATTCTATCTGAATATAATCGCTTACCGCTGCTTTGTTGTCAGCGTTCTGAGTGGTTTCTGTGTTGGATCCAGTTTCAGTACCTCTTTGGCATCTTGATGGGAACATGCTGACTAATGGTTGTGCTGGCATAATTGCTTGTCTAGGTTGATGGACGGTGTTACAGGTGCAGACATGTTCATCATGCAAACTGTCGGAGATGGTGACTGTGTGACCGCCACCAGAACTTGGGTACGATGGGTATGGATATGATGAGGCTACTGATGGGTAGTAGACTGGGGCTGGTGGAGGTGGGCCGGCGATGCCTGATCCAGATCCTGCTGCGGTCACGTAAACTGGGCCAGATGATGGTGCTGGAGCTGGTTGCATGATTTGGATAGATGGGCCACTAGAAGCTGGCGCTGGGGCAGGTGCGGCTTGCTGTACAATTTGGTATGTTGGAGCAGGAGGTGGCGCTGGAGCGGCAGCTTGTTGGATATACTGCACAGGTGCTGGAGCTGGTGCTGGGGCCGGAGCTTGGATGTATTGGACAGGAGCTGGAGCTGGTGCTGGTGCTGGAGCCGGAGCTTGGATATATTGAACAGGTGCTGGAGCTGGTGCCGGAGCTGGAGCTTGGATATATTGAACAGGTGCTGGGGCTGGTGCTGGAGCTGGAGCTTGGATATATTGTACGGGAGCTGGGGCTGGAGCCGGAGCCGGAGCTTGGATGTATTGAACTGGAGCTGGCGCTGGAGCCGGAGCGGGAGCTTGGATATATTGAACAGGAGCTGGGGCTGGAGCCGGAGCCGGAGCTTGGATAAATTGAACAGGAGCAGGAGCGGGTGCTGGGGCTGGAGCTTGGAGAATCTGAATTGGCGTTGGCGCTGGTGCTGGCTGTGAAACGTAGAATGGAGGAGGAGCAGGCGCACTTGGAGCAACGAGAATAGGTGTCGAAGATGGACCTGAACCATAGTAACCTGGTCCGGAATACTGTCCTGGGAACATTGATCCTCCTCCCAAATCTATTGGGTAAACTGAACCGGCATCCGCAACAGGAACTTCTTGAAGGATGGTTGTACCACATGGTGATCCTAAGCCACCGAGAGCACCACCACCGAGGCCACCACCACCGATTCCAATACCACCGCCGAAGTTGACCATTCCTCCACCAGATCCTCCACATCCTCCCTGATCAATTCAATCATTCAAATCAATTAAACATATACATATAAATGGTTAATTTATTCATTTACAAATTTTAATTAATTTAATTTTACATTTTAATAATATCAATTTAAATTAATATCAGTTGTTCAACATTTGATTTGAAATAAATAATTTTGACTTTACCCCATTGCCAGCTTGGACACACAGGAGTTGGAGCGATTTCTTTGCCCGGTCAACATCCTTCGAGTCTGATTCGGATTCTAATAGAGCCACATGGGAATCTTCATTGAGCGTGTTAACTTCGGCATTTTTCAACGGAGTTGGCGAAGCCACTGCGAGGCCACAACAAAGCACTACTATACAATTTAATGTAAAAACTTTCATCTTCGGTTTTTGACTTGTACGATTGCACTTGTTGAATGATCGATGATCGAATTGAAGACGACTGATGCCTGTCCACTGGCGCGGCTCGCTTTTAAGAGATCTTGACAGCACCTGCCAGGCCATTGCTGACGTACAAAAATGCAACGATCGCAAAACAATGACTGTTGTAACACATTACTCCATGAATTCTGTCTTCATGTGATTATCCGAATCGTCCCCTGTATTCTTTAACACATACCATGTACCACTTTTAAATTTTACATTTCTCAAGTGACTTATTTGATCAATAATAATTATAAGTTTTCAACATTACATTAACTCATCCAATTTTAATTATTACTCGCCCACATTTGCTATTCATTTAATTTGCACTGATTTTTCTTTATTTTATTTTATTTATTTATTTATTTTTAATAAAAATGACATCATAATTTTATTAAAAAATACTTTTATAGTAAGTTAATTACTATCGTTTACGGAAATTGAAATTAAATTGGATTCACAAAATCATTGTAATTTTAATAAAGTGTAAGAATGTTTTGAATTTGTTTATTAAATATCAGTTATAAAATGGAAGCTTGTGTAATATAAACTATTTCTAACGCAGTGGAAAAAATCTTAACAGATGAATTAATTTATTTGTTCCTTTAAATATAAAAATTTGATTGAATTAATAAATATTTCACAATGATATTCCATCGGTGCCAACATTTGTTATCGCAGATGGTACTTTAATGTCGTCAGCCGCATTTCGAGCTTCAATGTTGGACGATTTTACATTATAATCATGCTCGTAATTATTAGACTCGGATTTTTCAGATTTCTTAACCATTTTTGAATGTTCGTCTTGAGAATCTGCGCGAGCAATATTGTGCGAACTTTTCACATCCTCGCTCAAAGAACTCACAGTCCCTATAGTGCCTGATGATGACTGCCTGTAACAGTTAAACGAAACATTGTTTCAATTTGATAAATTTAAAATTGACATTTTTATATTGTTTCGAATATAACTTTGCGTTACTTTAATAAAGGATCGTGTCCTGAACCAAGTACTGGATCAGCTAAGAGAAGTTTGTACAATAATTGATAAGCTTGAATTAATTCGTCTCCTTCCGTATTAGCTGCATTTACATCGGACGTTGGAGTGCCCTGAAAACAAAAGATCAAAATAATATGATTCAACAAAATATAACTTTTATGAAAAAAAACAAAAAAATAATAATTGATGAATGTAAATTAATTAAAATGAAAATTAATAATTTGCATTATTTAAGACTTGATTTAACTTGAATTAAGCTACCTTAATTCCATCATTCGGTACTTTGACATCAGCATCCCTTGTAACTTTAGTAATGGCAGGATTATGTTTTTCACTAGTCGAATCAAGTTTGTCTACACTCGTCAAACTTCCATCTTCAATCTTAACAAGTTGAGCTTTTTCCTTTTCAGGTTCATCAAGTGTCTTCACTCCTTTTGTTTTCTCGGATACACCTTTAACCTTACGATTTTTCGATTTTTTTTCTGATCGAACCGAAACATCATCCCTCATTTTTCGATTAAGAGGTGCCAAACGAGGACTTAAAATTGCCTCAAGACCGGCTGCAAAAATTTCTTCCAAAATTCGGTTTTGATAATTTGCAGACATTGCACATTCTTTCTGAGGCATGGGATTGTTCCTGAAATATTTTTATTGATTAAAGTTATAATTCCGTATTACGTAGTTGTTATATATAAATATATATATTTGTTTAAGTTTTACCAAGAATGTGGTTGTTGCTGAGTTACGGCAGGTTGGTGATGATAATTATTAGGAAAGTGCTCTCGCGGAAATCCGTGAGATGTTAAGAAGTTTAGAACACAAAGAAATAATACCACAATGCACTTCATCTTGCAGTTTTGCAATGATTGTTTCGAATTTCATTTTGGAATCACTTTTATAGTGACAATTTTCGGATGTTTTTTTATCACATACGAGGAAGTGCTCGAGAGAGTTTTGAGATGCGTGCATTTTTTGATATTTCATCACGTCCGTATTATGTTTTTGTTTCTTTAATTAAAAATTAAAGCTGAGTAAAAGCAAATGCATACGATTATTTCCTTAATTAATATTCCACAAAACTGTTTATATATGTACGATTTCCGGTAATAACTAGCTAAGTGTTTTTATATTTTTTAATCATACTGGGTCAAATAATTTACATCCCTTTTTTTTTGTATTGACATTTCGTTATTTTATAATCGTGGATACTTAATTTAATAACATTATCGAACAGAATATTCAAGTTTATAAAATAAATATCAATATCAAAATGAATAATAATTGTAACATTTTATTTGGTACAATTTAAAGATATAAAAAGCCACAAATATGCATGAGAAATTTTTAATGATGTTTTTCAAATTGTTTTTGAAATCAAATAAACCCATTTATTTTGTTATAATTGATAAAATTTTATTAGAATGTTTATTAGAATAAATCAAATGAGCATTATGAATAATTCAAATTGAAAAACTATATTTGCAATTTTGCAACCTAATTATCAATGTGAAATGCGAAATGATTTGTTTGAAAATATTTCAGTTGGTTTAAGTCATCAAATTCTGACGATTCAACATTGACCCATATTGCTCAATTGTATACTAAAAATAATGAATCAAAAGTATGCTGCATTTTTCATTACGTCAAATTTCAATAGTTAGAAAAGTTAAACAAAATTAAATTGTTATGCTTTCAGAGAATCAGTCAATTTCGCTGTGAGCTTTAGAAGCTGAGCAATATTAAATTACAATTAAAATACTTCAACGTAATTGTAATTAATAAGTAGATCAATAAAGTAGGTAGTGCGATACATTTTACATTGTGGACAAAATCTAATTACAATATTTGTCGAATGAGTCACTTGCAGTCATGTGTAATGCAATATTGTAATGAGAGAATGTACATTTTGCCCATTAATACATTCCTTAATTTAATATTACGCATAAACAAATTGGATATAATAAATTAAATATTAAAAATAAATTTAAAATATGTCGTTGTTAGGAAAAGAAAAACGAAGGTGTCCGTAAAAATTATATTTTTATTTCCAATATAGCAAACATTTTGACAAAATGCACAATAGGTTTCATTCGAACCTTATATTTATTTAATTTAAAATATGTAACGAGAAGTTTAACGAAGACACATGATACTTGACGATACTCAGAACAATTGTCATTATCACAAAAAGCCAATGATGAATAAAATTTGAATTTATAAAAACAGTTTAAAATCTGTTCGAATATATTTAAAAAAAAATATTTTTATAAAAATAGATCCAAAATAAGCTCTTTGGGTCTCAAATGGTGACTTTGCATTAACTTTGATTTTAGATTCAATTGTACTTGACGGTTAGTGCTTTTAGACAACTCTTACTTATACCGAAATTTCTGTAAGTAAAAAATATCTCGCGATTCGCTAATGAATAAACTAATATCAAAGTTTCGAGAGAGGTACTTCAAGTGGTTTCTTTGAAGCTTCTGTAAGTTCATTCCACCACGTTGCTCTTTCCGCTCCTTTAGCGTTGCATCTGAAAGCTTCTTCAAGGCGTTCATAAACCTAAAAGAAAAGTTCTCATTTTAAGACAACATTATTCAAATAAATTAATTTGTCTTTTAAATTGAAAAAAGGAACATTTACTTTTCCATCAGCTGATCCCAAAGCAGAATTTAGAACAAAATCTGGTGGTGATAAAGCATCTGCTATAGCAATAGCTTCAGGTTTCAACTGTGTGCAGAGATCTAAAATATTTTGTTTCAACATGTCTGTCATTTCCGGACCCGTACAATATCCTCCTAAAATGGTATATTGAATATGTGTTTCAATTTTCAAACATACGAAAAACATTCAAATAAAAAAATTAACTCAATACCTTGATAAAATGTAACCAAGTGTTTTTCTAAACAAGTTAAGGAATATAGAAGCAGTATTTTTTCAAGTACAGATACGATCGGATAAGCTTCTGGTTCATTTGGTAACAATCTTTTGAGTCTGTTTGTGCTGTAGGACAAAACGATCATCTGGAATTCAAATCACAAAAATGATTAACAAATAAAAAATATTTGTTTTTTATAATACTTATACTAATATACGTGTTGATATAGATTTACCTGTGCATATGCTTTTGATAAATTGGCTGCTCTGTAAACTTGACATCTGCTTCGTGCTGTGAAATTATCCATCCCTTGGTTCATCGCGTTTTTCATGGCCTCATCTGTTTCCATTGTCAGCCACGTAATTAACCATTCATAAGCATTCCTCACGACTATTGAATCAGTACGATTACCATTAATCTCACTTAGAGTAGTTCACATTATATAAAAGAAAACAACTTATGAAATAGGAATAATAATGAACAAAGAAAAAATAATCTAGTACAAAAAGACAATTACAATTGTTGTAAAAATTAATTCTTTCAGTTTGTTTCATTTCATTTATTTGCATCAATGTTTGACACTCACATTCCAAAGACAGCATATCTGCTTTTGATTTGGCGTTGAATTTCTGACGGAGAATGTTCTCGCCATTTGATAGAAATTCCACTGAGGCCAAAGGGCTAACTATTGCTGAACCATTCTGAAGATCTGTCCATTGTCTCAAAATCCAGTTACTAGTCTGCTGAATCAAGACATTGTTGTCACCTTCATAGGTGACGGTTGGTTCATGATTCGCAGCCAAATTACCTAAATTTGCAGCTAAAGATTACAACAAAACAAGTTATTTAATTTTGTTTCACATATCGGTATAGTAATTTGAACTGATATTATTTTACTGCTAATATAAACTTACAGACGTGAAAGCCATGACCACCACAGGCTTCTCTGCATTCCTTTATTGCATCACGACATGTCCACGTGATCAAAGGCTTGATAGCTGATACAATAGAATGAATTTCAGATACTATTTGACTCTGATAAAGGAAAATGCAGAATTTTTATTGATTACAATATGTTGAATATATATATTTGATTGAGGTTGAAAATAGGTTTTATACTCACGAGATTAGGTACATCAACGCCGTCCATAGACTTTTGTACATTTTCTAAATACACATTTGTGAATTCAGACATAAATATTCTAAAAACAACAGCAGCAGCGAGATATGGGAAGAGTCTCCATTGCTGAAAATGAATTGATCACCTTTGCAATATGACTGTCAAATAATACAATTGTTCAATGTAAAATACAATACAGATCGTGAACTATACTTACGTGGAGCTCATATTCTATGATTGGGGTTTCAATTTCTGTAGAGAGAGAAGACGCAAATTGTTTCCGACAAGCTGCATAGCGTACTGCTATGACAATAGCCATGCCAAGAGAGTTTGTGGATTCTTGAGAGATGCCCATCCGACCAGCAGATAAATTCTCTAACACCGCACCTACAACCACCAATGAAATTGTTTTGACATTACTTAGAATTGATACATTGGTATGAGAAACTTTTCGTCCTCTATTATTAAGTTTAATTTGCTTCAATATTTCTCAAAACTCACCAAGAATCCTTTGAGGATCAGAAAATGAACTTTCGTATTCACCTTCCGGAGTTACATCGCCTGTTCTGTTTAGTAGATTATCTTTTGGAATCCTATAGTTATTAAACATGATATACCTGAAACATATTTCAATTTATGGGTTACATGTTTCTTTCAATTTTTGTGTAATTAATAGGGGAGAGTGACCAACACTGAAACGGTCCAACAGTGAGACATTGCAAATAATCCATAAACTATTGCTTGAAAAAATATGAAAAAATTAATAAAGTCTCATTTTCTAATGTCCTACAAACGGCTAAATTTTTAGGTAAAAATATTTTATT